>JAULKJ010000008.1:9270082-9298576 GCA_032355405.1 Rubia balearica
TGTCTTTCTAACAAAAAGTGATGTCGCAGATCAAGAATAGCTACATCGCACGCTGACGTGGAAAGGTGATTAACACGACGTCATTTTAATAAATTAACGTCGCCAATGAACCCTAATATCAGCCTTTTTCTCACTACTTAAAAACATGGAAGTATACTGGAAACATAATCAATATACACTACATAACATGTAACGTAGTCAACATACTCAATGAAAATATTCAACCATTGTTGAATGGGCAAAAAATATGTAGAAGGTATGTTCATAAAAATTCTAAATAAACAAGGACACTACAAGAAATAGGACCTTTTACCTCAGTTCTACAGGACTTTTTACCTCGGTTTTCAGTCCTGGAAGAACTGAGGTAAATACAGTCGGAGTAAAAGGTATGTTTTTTACCTCGGTTCAAAATCAAGTTAAAAAAAACTTTCACCTCGATTGACGTCGGTAGGTTATGTGACCGACATTGGTCAATGGTAGTTGGTCGACTAGGGTAGATCATATTTGTGACATCACAAAAAACCAACGTTGGCTTCTACATGAAAGTGACTTTGGCCATAGCATGAAGCATGTGATGGGTTAAAAAAAGGTACGACCTTGTTCACATCGACATCGTTAATATGAAAAGTGATGTGGTAGATTATTTAAAGCGATATAGCGCACTGACATGGAATGGTCATTAATACGACGTTATTTTATTTTTTTTGACGTCGCTAAGTATATCTTCTTTCATGCGACGTCAATCAAGTGTCATTTCTGTTGTGAACTTGTGCAAAATCACGTATGAATTCGTCGGACATCGTTTCTCATACAGTACTATATTATTTAATATTTGATGACCCAACAATCGTTCGTCGATAGCAATTACATTGTATTTACAAAAAATGACATTTCTAAAATATTGTACAATTAATAATTCTCATTTTCCATTTTCAAAAAAAAACTCTCATTTTCCTATTACAGCATATACACATGTAACAATGGATGTAAAAATGATAGAGGTGAGTGCATACGACATAGATCTAAACATGGAATACAAGAAAGTGACGTCGCATATTGAACGGACCGAGGTCGCAGTATCTGAATGATAAGAAAACGTTGGATATTCATACGTGTTGCAAAGGATCGTTTAATCCACCTTTTTTCAGGTTTTTCACCAACGTACATATATGTTTACTACCTAACACATCTTCACACTTTATATCTAAAAAATAATTAATTTTTGATTTTTGTATGGTTCACCGCACAACGTCATACCCCGGAGCCTGTTTTGTTCACCGTTGACCATCATACGATGGCTCTTGATAGCATACATTTCGACTGCACTCTCCAACATTTTATTCATACGTATTCATTCAATTTGAACAGACTGAGGTCGCAATACCTGAATGATAAGAAAACGTTGGATATTCATAAGATGGCTATTTTATTCATACATATTCATTTGATTTGATCGGTTCAAATATTTGAGTGTTTGAATATTAAATTTGATTCTAGTTATTCAACATTCGGATAGTCGATTTTCGATTTATTTTTTGGTTTTTGGATTTTTTGTCAACCCTAGTTAGGATTTTGCTTTCTTCTTATGTATATATTGTTAGTCCGCCTATTTAGTTTATTAGTTTAACTTTTAAATACAGAAATTGAGAAGGATGCTGCGCTGATGGCAGTGTAGTTGAAACTAGTAATTATTAGCATATTTTTTGTTCTTCGTTTTGTATCATTAGCTTAGTTATTAGAATAGAACATAGAACTATTAGTTTTGAATTAACTAATTTTAATTTTCTTTTTAGTTCAAAATGTTGTTTTTGTGTTACAAGTTATGGTTGTGATTTGTTTGAAGGTTTAACACTTTAGTTAGGTTATTTAGTTATTTTGTTCAAACATTACAAATTTTATAGCCATGTGATGTGGTTTATTTTGCGTTCTTCATAAATTAATTATTTATGGTAAGTTTAGTTCATATATATAAGCATTTAGTTCATTTATTAGAATCATTAGTTTAAATATAATGCTTGATGGAGTTTACTAATTTGAACATTATTTTACTTATTTTAACTTCAATCGTTAGTTCATGTGTTTAAGGCATTAGTAGAAAATTTTAAATGATTAGTCAGAATTTAAATAATGTGTACAAAATAATAATCTAATTACAATATAAAATTGAATATCATAGGTCTAGACCAGTTGTTACTTTGACAATCTCTCAATTACTTGTTGAGCATCCTCTCCTTCAATTTCCTTCACGCACAGCATGTTATGTTGACGTAGTTCAGATGATCCTTTTGATAAGTCGCTCAAACTGGTGACAAAATCGGTTCCTGAAAATATCTATCATTTATAAACTAAAACCAGTATTACATACAAACTCATTATGCAATCCGTTCATGTCTGTGAGGGTTTAGTTCGGTATTCGCATTTGTGAACAAGTATTAAAGAAGAAAATATTCCATTTTTGAACATACCGTGAAGATTAGATTTCTGAGAAGAATATTACGATGGAATTAATTTATGGAAACTTGGTGATTACACAATATTTTGATTCAGCCATGTAGAAGCATAATGGAACTATGAAAAATCCCTATATTTATGGAATTGGATTAATGGAATATTATGGGATAGTTGAGATAAGGAAAATCCCTTTATTTGTGGGATTTGAATATGTTTCAAAGCAGATAAGGAATAGGAATTTTATGGAGATACTTATGAAGTAATTCCGATATGCAATGGACTATAAATAGAGGACGTTATACGGCTGCAAGGACAAGGAATTAAACCGAGAAAATCTGCATTCAGATTTCTATCTATCGAGAGCTTTGCAAGAGCCTGATTTACCATGTCCCAACATACCCGACCTGTGTGTTAAAGTTCAGAACGTATGCCTTAACTCCTCGGGAGAAGAAGTTCCACCATCGACGAGTTTCGAGGTCAGAGGGAGTCTGATCAAGGCGGATTAGTAGCAAGGGGAGCTTGCAAAATTCACACGTTTAGAATTAGAAAAAATAAGTATAGTTGTATGGTATACTTTGTACTATATCTTTCTGATTAGTGGGTTTATTCTGAATTGGGCTAGGCCCCGTAGATGTAGGTGGATTTCACCAAACTGTATAACAAAGTCTTGTGTCTTGTGTTTATTTACTTTACATACTTAGTTAAAGTTAGATTATGTTAGAACATAGAATTACTTGTTAAACTAAAATGATAAAACCAGCTAACTAGTTACATTTGAAACACATACAAGCTATGATTGAAACTTGAAACTTGAAACTAGCATAGTAACGATGTTCACTCTGTGTCGTTGCATTATTCGCATCAAAGTACACCCACGGGTGTACCCCAGCGGTTGAGACGTTGGTTTGTTGGTCCAATGGTCCAATTATTCGCATCAAAGTAAACGTAAGGTCTAAAGACAGAAAATATTATTGTTGTAACTGTTATAGTTTTAAAACTCTCCCTCTACCTATTTGGCTTTTGCTTCATTCTTCTGGCCATCTTAAAAGGCCCTGCTTTGTTTAGCATATAATTTTACTCCAAAAATAATGTGGACGAATAATCTTTTCTTTATGTTTGATGTTTTGTAAGATGAAATTATTTTTCTTTTCGTATGCGGTACATGTAAGAAACACCAACCTACATTATCTAAGATTTTTGTAACTTGCAATCATCTAAGATACAATAATAAAATGAAGTGAAGCTTATGCCCTCTGAAAAGTACCCAAGGTTAAGTGTAGCTTGAGGACAAAGGTCTTTCAAACGCTAAGATGAAGCATATGATATGAGGAAAATATTTGATTCAAATGTATGGATATTTTGTTCCAATCGACAGAAAATTAGCAAATTGTAAGCCAGTTAGCTAGCAATAAGAGGAGGCAGTGAGCATTCAGACTTGAAACTGGTTGCTATTGTTCGCTAGTTATTAAGTCAGTATATGAGATGCTCTGTCAACATTATTCATCAGCAACAGGTTCCACGCTCCGAACAACTTCAAGTTCATGTTCACGTCCACGCCTTCCCTGTTAACTCTGCAAAATGTTCACTCATTATTCGAAGAATGAATCTGAAAACAAAGCAGTGTGCTAATGTTTGCATTGTAGCTAATGCAACTAACTTGTAGCTAATGAATGCAACATTGTATTAAGAAATAGAACTGGCTCAGATAGGTTCATGAATTTATTAGTCTGTTCACATCTTTAGCACAAGTTCTTCACAGTAAGAAGCGGGAAACAAGTAGTTTAAGGAACTCACCTATTATTTCTATATCAGTAATTATCAGACCTGCAGCAAGGAAGATTAGGATGTGTGGCATGGGAGTATATATGAGATGAAACTTGAGGAACTGATGAGACCAGGTGTTTTTCCTATACAGGACGTACAAGAAACCATCTCATTAGCATTTGATGTCTTCAACCTATAAAGCTTTAGTGCTGTGGGGAAGAAGCCGGATTGTTTTCCTATTTTGGGGCATGTACACCTTGGCAATCTCCCTATTCAACGCCAACGTGTTGACAAAGAAGTACTTGGTGCATTCTCATCGCTACTCCTTAGTCCTCAGAATCTATTTCTTAAGCAGCATGCAACTGAACTGTGGGATCCGGTTCCAACATTCTTGTCTCTGGCAAAGGTTTTTGTTGAAGAGAAATCAGATTTATCTTTCCGACAGAAACTGAACACACGGACAGAATTATGCACTACTCTGCAATTCTCAGTCTGCATAGAATAACAATTACAAAACCTGCATCAAGATGAAGCTATCATAACATAAGTCATTTCTCCCAGCCACCATTGTCAGATCCCCATTCTTCCATATCTGCATACCTGTACAGCTTCTCATTGAACATAACCTAAGAATCCTTATCAACCAAAATACCATCCTCCCTATACCCATTCCTCAAATTACATACAAGTTCCTATCAGTTCGTGTGAGATAAAAGCTCATCGGCTGCTTCAACATCAAATAAGTAGCTTAGTAACGCAAAACTCATCCTTAAACTCCACAATATAAAGAACCAACTCAAAATACCTATCAGTAATACTTGAAACACCTTCAAACTACACATGGAGCACCTTTTTAATTCAATGTATACTTAAAGCACCTAAAATCTTAAGTTAAAGAGCCTACAAGTATCACTTGATGCACCAACAAACTTACCTTAAATAGTGAAACATCTGCAATCTTAACTTACAACAACCTACAATTTATACTTGAATCAGCTTCGAGTATTTGTTGAGACTCCTAAAAGTATAGTTTGAAGCACCTACAAGTATAAGTTGGAGAACCCATAAGTTAAAATTGAAGCGAATTCTAGTTATAACTTGAAGGACATACAATCATAACATGAAACACCACCAAGCATAATTTTGAATCACTTACAAGCATAACTTGGAGAACCTATAAATTCAACTTGAATTTCCTTTGAGCTATAACTTGAAGCACGTACGAGCACAACTTGTAGGACCGACAAGTAAAACTTGAAGCAGCTACGAGCTATAACTTGAAGAACATACGAGCACAACTTGAAGAACCTACAAGTTAAACTTAAATCACCTTCAAGTTATAACCTAAAGAACCTACAAGCACAACTTTGAAAACCTACAAGTAATCACCTTTGAGTTATAACTTGAAGTACAATCATAACTTGGAAAACCTGCATGTTAAACTTGAATCACTTTCGAGTTATAACTTGAAACATCTTTATTCTATATTTGTAGGTGTTTCAAATGTTACTTTTAGGTACTTAAAGTATAGGTTGTATGTGCTTCACGTGCTACATTTAGGTACTTCATTAACAACTTGAAAATAATATACATAGAAGGCAATTCTTGTTAA
Source organism: Rubia balearica (assembly GCA_032355405.1). NCBI lineage: Eukaryota > Viridiplantae > Streptophyta > Magnoliopsida > Gentianales > Rubiaceae > Rubia > Rubia balearica. The sequence continues at coordinate 9,275,910 of JAULKJ010000008.1, forward strand.
CTTACCCATTTCATTACGCTTCTCCTCAATTGTTGAGGTGATCAACAAGCAGTGGCAGATCCAAATATTTTTAGAAGGGGTGAAAATTTTATTTATACATAGGGATATGCATTATTTTTTAAAAAATTAAAAGTTCTATCATAAAATGTATGAATTCGTAAAACAACAGAAAATGAAATTCTAACAGCACATTGTAATTCTATCCAACTAATCCATCAAAATTTAAACCCAAAAGTTACCAAGCAAATCCTTGACAGTATAAGTACTAGTAAGAAATAAAAAAAGTTACACACCAGTAACATGTTTTCCTTCAACATTTATACCCAAACAAACAATAAACATGGAATCAAAAAGATATCAGTCACTAATCTTTCCTTTTTTAAATGGTTCAGATCCTGTCTCACATAAGTAGGTTGTTTCACATAAGATAGGTTGTCTCACATTATCCCAATTCTATATATAGGGGAGTTTCAGGTGATAATACCCAGTTATGTGGGAATAAATCTAAGTAGTTGATTATTTAATCTGATGGTTGTGATTTATTGATAAAAATAAGTGTATTTTGCAGATCCAAAACGGATCATAATGCAATGTTGGGTCATGTTCCCAATTAATTGAGAAAAAACGATAATATTATGGTCTGCCTTTTTCTCTGCCATGAAAAATACCTGAGTTGTGCAACTTCACATAAGCAACAAATTAATACTATAAAATCAAGCCCAAAATGAAGCTTTGGAAACTTTTGAAGATGACCACCCACGTGAGACCAAAATAGCAAGAATCACATATAGACCAACTTAAAGTCTATCCAATATGTTTATGTACTCCCTCCGTCCCAGGGGAATCTGTAGAGAATTTCCCTGCAAATTTTCCCCGGTAAAAAGACTAATATTCCCCTATCCAATCATTCTTCCTCTAGAAGCCTCCTGCGTAGGGGTGGAAAAATAGACCCGTAACCCGCGGATTAAGTGGGTTATCTAATTTTAAACCCGTATGAGTATGGGTAAAATGGGTAATGGGTCAAATGAGTAGTTGAAAAATATGGGTTGAACGGGTTGGGTTTGTGAGTTGACCGCGGGTTTGCCCATATAGGTTAAAACCTGTGGGTTTACCCTTACCCATATGTGTTGGTATATAAACCCACATGGATCAATATATGGGTTAAAACCTACGGGTTTACCCATATGAGTTAGTATATAAATCTATATGAGTCAATATATATGTTGAAACCCGCAGGTTTTACCCATATGGGTTGATACATAAATTCATATGGGTTAATATATGGATTGAAACCCACGGGTTTACCCATTTTTTACCCGTGAGCTGAATGACTTTCAAACCGCGGGTTGAACGGGTTTCCATGGAATTCTATTGTGGCTTCCATGGAATTCTGGTTGTGCTCCGGGGTGGAGCCTTCAATTCCTAAACTATGAGTTTTTTCCGCCATTATTTCCCATAAGGGAAATGAAATTGCAGAACCTAGCTCGGCTACCTTTCCCCCCTTTCACTGATGAAAACTCTGCTTTTTGGCGCAAAAATGAGCAACAGCAATTTCGAAAAAAAATGGAAAAGGATAATACGGGTTCCGGTCAATGAAAGGGGACCTCCAGTTCCGGTCGCGGCCTCCGCTTGAAGAAGAAGAACGATGAAGGTGGCGGGCGGTTTGAGGGGTTGAAGAAGAAGGGGTTTTTTCCCTTTTTTCTTCTTTTAAATTGAGGGGTAAAATGGACAATTCTGTTATTTTCGGTCAAAATTTTCTTTGACAATCGGAGTCAACGTATCCCAAGGTTATATTGGCACATTCTTTATAAAGTTTGGGTTATTTTGGCACTTTTTTTAATTTTACAGGGTTATATTGGCATTTTCTGCCTAAAATCAGGGTTATTTTGACACTTTATTCATATATATATATATATCCGAACTCCTAATTACCAGTTACGACGGAACAAAACCCAATAATATTTTGAAATATAACCCGAATAAACCTGAATTTAAATAAGTAGCATAATACCTTAATCTAAAATGAACAACCAGAAATATATATATATATATATATATATGAATCCTATATGAAACATAATACAAAAATAGTTGATATGATCCAACTCAATAGCAAACCAAGTCGCACAAAAAACAACACGAGAGTAACCCGACACGAAAAGAACCCTACCCAATCCAACTCGACAGTAACATGACAACACGATTTAACCCAAGTTAAAAAAAATTACACGATAGTAACCCGACAGAACCCGACCCTAGCGAAAAAAACTGACCCTTTCAAACTGACACGACGTCAACCCGACCTAACATAATTCGACCCGAAATAAAAATTGAGACCTGACCCAACCCAACCCGGCAAATAAAAATCAACACTTTTCAACCCAAACCATTTCAAATACAGCACTAACCCGACACGATTACCCAAATTGAATTCATATGACACACGGGAATGTTGTTGCAGGAGAGAGATGAGCTGTAACAAGTCAAAGAAAAAATTTAAAAAGTTCAAAGGTTTACTTCTTTTTTTTCCTAAGGTTACAAGGTTATACTTGATAATTGGTACTGTAGTACAAAAGGGGATTTTATCGGGGAAAAAACAATAGAATGAAAGGCATTATTCAAATTAAATAATACACATCATATATCTACAGGCTACACATATGTACTTAGGTGCCCCCTTTAGCTCAATATGGACATCTGTAAAAGAACAAAATGGCCTATTGTTATGAGATTAATAATTTCTACCAAATCATACACCTGGTTGCCCAAAAGAAGGCGGGCTCAAACTGTCCGGCAGGCATGACCGTCCTTCCACAACTACACTTGGGCATTGTCGAGCACAATGTCCGCAGGGTCTCCAATCCACGGCTTTCCTTCTCGCCACCTAAACTTGATCCTCAGCTTCCCATTTGCATCCACACCAACCACCTCGCCTTTACTAGCTGGAGTTTCCATGCCCCACCCCCATCGAGGAGTCACCAGCCCTTCTCTAATCTGGACCTTATCCCCAACGTGAAATGGTCGGACCTTTTCCATCTCAGATGCCTTGCAGAGCCAAAGCCTCTCCATGAAGCAGAACGCCACCCAAACATCCCCTTCTTCCATGCGATGCACCAATCCGATGCTCAAATGGCTAACATCTCCCCACTGATGCCAAGGGGTAGACACTGTAGCTTTCACCCGGACCCAATCGCCTATGCACAGCTCCTCTTCCTCCACAATCTCAACTTCACAAGGATCCAGAGCCCAAGCCTTGGAACCAGCAGGCGAGTACATTCTTAACCTTCCATCAGAGTCGATAGATGTTATGTGACCGATACTAGCATGATTGTGTCCAGACCACCCAAACCTTGGCTGCTTCACACTTTTCTTAACTTTTACTTTCTGTCCAACACTAAGTTTCTTCACTCTTTCAAGATTTGAAGCAGGCCCTACCCATTGCTCCTGCTCTCCACAAAATCCAACAATAGCATTCCCACTCCATTCATTCCCTTCATAACCAACCCCTTGAACCACTCCAATGCTACCTGGTCCAATAGATTTCCAACTACTCGCACTTTGTTTCAACATAACCCAATCTCCCACATCATATGTTTCTTCCATTTCTAGATCTGCTGGATCCCCTCTCCATAATCCCGGTAAACCAAAGATTGCCACCCTCACCTCTCCATCAGCATTAACGGCCGTTATAACACCTTTTGAGTCTGGCTGAGCCCCTCTCCATCCCCATCTAGGTTCAACTAATCCACTTCGGAATCTAACCTGCTGCCCAATTCTATATCCCGCTACTTTTTCAACATCTGTATGATGAGCATTGCACTTTCCTTTCCTAAAACAACATGCTAATTCCAAATATCCAGTTTCCTGCACACTATGCACAATTGCTAAACCATCTTTTCCAATGCTATTCCAGTCATAGCTTGGTCTTAACCCCAAGCTGGGCCTTGAGCGTACCCAATCCCCCACCTCGAACCCTGAGAGACGTTCAGCATCACCAGGAGAAATTTTCCACAGACTATGTCTCCCAGCAACTCTCACCTGATCAAACAAAATAAAAGTTTAAAAATCGAATTTCTTCCAAGGAATCGAAGAATCATGGAAAAGAACACAATGAACCTCTTAATTATCAAATGAAATGTGGTTTTTCGGATGAAAAGGCAGATTAACCTAATCGACCGCTAACTACATTAATAAAGATACTGCCTTTTTATAATTGCATTATTTCTTTGCTGCTGAAATCATCTAAAACAAGGTTAATGCTGCATTTAAATTCGACAACCAGTAGGAGCTGAAAGCTATGAACTAGCTGAGAGAGAAGAGTAAACATACGTTCAAGGCACCATCCATGTCAATTCTCACAATTTTCCCAGTGGTAGCTGGTGACTCGTTTGACCATCCTAGGCGCGGCTGAGTAATTGAGGACATCAAGTGAATATCTTGCCCTATTTCAAAAGGCGACACTTTCTCCAAATCAGTCACCGAACAGACAAAAGGTTTGTTCCTAAAGCAAAATGCAATTCCAACATCACCATCCTCCTCTAAACTGTGGATTACACCAATGCTGCTCCTGCCTATATCATCCCATCCATATTTAGGAGAGGATACTGAAGCTTTCACTTTGACCCAATCCCCTACCTTCATTATCAAATACAAAGAAGTGAAGAGAGCTATTTGACCTATTGACTTAGATAGCTATTATAGACAAATAATACCTTAAAATTCTCCAACTTCTCCATGTCAGAAGGATCAGCCTGCCATGTAGCTTGTCTATTTGGAATTTCTAATACCAGAAGACCATCACTCTCTATGTTGACTACCCTTCCGACGCTATGATGAGTTTCTCCACCCCAAGCGTATTTAGGCTCAGCAACAGAGCGCTTTACAGAAACTCGATCCCCTATCTGTGTGGTCACAATAATCACATAATAAAACCAGATGGTGCAAACTTATAAGAAGTTCTGAAAGATCATTAAATATAACTTACCCTAAATGGTTCAACTGGTTCGACTTCCTCTGGTTCACAAAGCCATGGTGTAAGAAGATAACTCAATTCCAACAACAGACTATTATCTGGTCTGATACAGTATACAACACCTATACTTCCTGGAGTAACAGATCCTAAACCATGTTTAGCAGTGGTAAGAGATGGGCGGACACGAACCCAATCTCCTACCTTAAACTCTTCTACTCTTTCCATCTCTGCAGGATCAGCTTTCCATCCTCTAGATGCTCCAGGAAAACCGACACGTAGAATGCCATCATCATCAACACAAAGGACAGTTCCTATAGTATCACGCGAATGCCCTCGCCAACCAAACCTGGAATGCAAAATCAAGATCAATTTACTAAATAAATCATCTCATATGAAACGCCATATAATCTGTAGGAGGGTAAAGAAAACGATGCAATAGGTTCTGAATACCTAAAACCTATTGGCTTAGATTATTTCATAAATTGTAATGGAATCAGTTCAAATCTCTCCCAACTTAGGTCCAAGATAAATGGCCCTTCAGTCCTGATTTTGAACATGCAACCAAACAAAAAATATCTCAACAAGTGATTAAAAAGACTACAACCTATCCATCTCTAAAGTTCACTCCACAACCCCTGATTTTATTTTAAGACATCCCTTCTATACAAATTTCAGCCCACTATATGTTAGATCTTACATAACCTATTTCTTGTGTTTTCTTGCATCGCAGAATACGATGCTTCAATCATAATGTAAGCACTCTCAACAGCAGTGACCATGAAATATAAGGTGCTGCATTAATTACAAGGAGGTTTAATAAAACCTGAAGAGTGGAAGACCAAAAGATGGAAAACATGGTCAGAAAATAATGAAGCAATATAGTAAGAAAACTATGTGAGGACATGCATGCCCGTGGTGAAAGTAGCTGAAAAGCAGGGAAAGGCAAGTAATATATTTAATCACCAATGAAAAGCAGAAAGTTTTGCCAGGCTGTCAAATTCAAATAACAGTGATAACAGAACTTGGAAATGACTATTCATCATGTCGAGGATACATTGACCAATTAATGCGCACCTAGGTTCTTTAACCTCTTTCTTAAGTTGAACATGTTGCCCCCTATCCAAGGGAATCACTTTTACAACTTCATTCGCCAGTACTCGTTTTACAACTTCATTCGCTTCCCCAGAACAAAACACCACAAGTAGATTATCCATGTCTGGAACATTTTGTACGAAACCGACACTATTGTGATTAACTCCTTGCCAGCCATATTTTGGAGTTGAAATACTTTTCTTGAATTTAACCCAGTCTCCAATGTTATACCTATACAGCATTTAGAAATAACAACAGTTTCAGTCATTATTATAGTAACACACCAAGTAATGCTAATCAAAAACACAATATAATAGCAGTCTTTACACTGTGGGAGATAAGTGAGCCTGCTTCTCGATGAGTGTCTCCATCAATTCCTCAGAGATCCATTCTCTTGGAAGAGCTTCCAAATAGTCACATAATGTCTTACCACTGCCAAATAAAACAGCAAGAAGATATTTATAAGCAATTACCAGTTCTAGAAGCTGCTAATGCATGAACTTCAATCATGTTTCTCCTCAAGTGAACTTTAACCAAATTTGGACTTGCCTGTGATTTCTAGCTTCAAAGGCCGCATCTGGAGACCTAAGCATAACTAAGATCCAGTCAAGATTTTCTCGTACCATTTTTGCCACGTCGGCAGCTATATGGAAAGCATTGTCACCATCATCATCCTGTCAATAAAAGGAAATGAGAGGGAAAAAAAGAAGATGAAATTTGCACAGGCAGCAGAAAGTGTGAAGGAAAAACATCAATTGTAAGGAGGTGGGGGCAGGGGATACTAAGTCTTGCCAACTATTTAAATATGCTAACTTAATAAGATCATGGTCAAGTCCACTCATTGCCAATTGGTAACAAAATGGATCCCCTTTAGTCCGTTTTAATGTTGGCAATACAACATTTGCGCTTCAGGGGGAAGGGGGTCCTCACAATGCCTGGTGTGGACCTATGTTCCACTGAATAAGATTCTGAGCAACTCCACTCATTGATACATTTTGAGATAGAGCTTCTTAAGGATTCTAACATCCACAAATGATAAAGGAATTATCTGTACCAATATCCATTTTTCACATTTTCGTTCAATTAGATAAACTGAATATGAACTTTAGCTTTGTAGCATACAGCCATACACATGCATGCTAGAAAAAGAGAATGCACAATGATTAAATCTTTATGCATCTTTTTCATACATAAAATCTCCTACCAATATTTTTTAGGTATCTTTTCCCATGAAATGTTGTATTCAGCATAAATCAATGGGATGAGCATGACTATAGTAGAAGCAGGAATTGTATTTCCTGAAATCCAACAATCAAGCATTAAAAAGTATAGGCCGGTCCAATAATAAAAACTTAAACCATCCTTTTCAGAATACAAGGATGAATTAATTGGAATATCATTATAACAACACACATAAAAACAATAAAAATAAAGGGTGGCAGGCAACGATATGTGAAAGCTCAACGCTGCAGATAACTTCAGCAAACTTTTCATGAACTTCAAGTTTTCAACAAACTAAAAATGTGCTGGTTCAAACTGCCAAAAGCTTCTATAAACACACGTTTCATTAACTACAGCACAATACTGTACTAAATTTCACAGATTTAATCTTATTCACTCTACATCATTCACTGAAAGTGTTCATCTTTTGGTTTTTATCCGGTGAAACCAGCCAACAAAAAGTGTTTAGCAGTCGACTTTATGGGAGTCTGAAAACCCAGCTTTTCTTCCAAAAATAGAAGGCTAATGAGAGCAACTATTTTGGTTGGCTTATTGCTTTTTAGTATTAATATTTTATTTTTGCATCAAAGCAGCCAACAATTAAGCCAGTTACCAAACACTCCCTACGCCCCTCTATTACTTCACACTTTCCTTTTTGGGTGTCCTTTCATTTTCTTCATACTTTCCTCTATTCCTCTTTTGGATAGATTTCATTCATTCTCCTACACTCGTTCATATTACTAACATTCTTTCCATTATTTCTCCTCCACAAATTCATTTTTTTTAATCCTTGTGCCCAACACAAGTGTGAAGAAAATGGAGGTACGGATGGAGTAACTTTACAAGGTCAGAGAACTAACATAAACAGCTAGTCAAACAAAACAGCCAACAGCTAGCAACTAGCTACTAGCAACTAACTGCCATTTGCCAAAAAAGCCTTATCTGAAGATGATCTAGATCAAGATCCTTTCAGTTTGTCTCATGGTGTCCAGTATCATACCTAAACATTTGGTCTAATAACCTAAAAAATTGCACCTAGACACAGCCTAATAAGATATCCTGGTATCAAACCTAATGTTACTCGGTCTAGGAAATTATCTTTTGCATGTTGCTCTGTACAGTCAGTCAGTCATCCATATAATTAAAGCAATATCATAGTTTGGACCCTATTTTCTCGGTTTGTATTTTCAATTAAAGCTCAGTTTGGCCTAAAGACACCCCACCCATCGCGTAAAGATCCTCAAAGGAACATTCAGGATTACAGATTGGCAATATTAACGTCCCCAGCCCCTTAGAATCAGAAAAGACAAATGCAATAAACCATTCAGCTAGAGACGAAAATCAACCTGCAAATTACAATTTGCTCCTGCAGATAAAAGTAATCTGACACTTGAATTTGCACCTCTAGCCAGTGCAACATGTAGTGGTATAGTGTTGTGCGAGTTCCTGATGTTAACATCAACACCAGCATCAAGAATAACCTACACAAGAATGGGGCATGAGGAAAGTATGCTTAGAAAATCACATCAAATTAACTGGGTCTAAATTAAACCCTTGAAAATCAAACCCAGAACTCAAATAAATGCCATCAAGTGGTCGGATTGCATAGCTCTTCATTGTTATTTCGAGTGAAGCAACTACCTTGACCAACACAACGTCATTAATCATTGCTGCCAAGTGCAGAGCTGTTCTCCCATTTTGGGTGTCTTCCTCAGTGGGATCTGCTCCTGCTGCAAGTAGTATACGAACAAGCTCTCTTCCTTCTGCTAGAACAAAAGCAACGAGCTGAAAATCTAAGGACCTAGCCACAAACTATTGGCAGATGAGGAGAAAAGGAAAACTAAACACCAACAAGAAAAACTAAGCCTTTATCCCACTGTGATGCTGGTTATAGGAATAATGTCTTCCTATCGTGTCCGGTCAAGATATTTTGTTTCATTTATAGTTAATATAGCATTTAAAATTATATTTTCTTCCTAGGTCATTTCAGGAATCCCCCTTCCTTTTATAATTTCTACAAGCCATACGGTAGTCCAGATCACCTCAAACATGTTTCTCTCTTCGTCTCTTACGTCTATGGGGATTTCCCCACTTGGCTTCTAATACATTCATTACTTACCTAATCTAGTCTAGTGCATCCAAACCCATCTCAACGGTCTGGCTTCAGCTGCCCTCATCTTTGCCCATCAAAATATTTATTTGCCCGAACTTAGAGAAGTAAAAGTGGACCTAATCTTGGAGTATGAAATTTTATCTAACATAGCCTACTTTGCAACCACAAAATAGATTATGCATTTCTCCCTTTACTCCACCTTGTTTAAATTCTCCATTTATTATTCCATTGTTAGTTTTACACTTTTTACGCAACATTGCATATACTCAGTTTAGGCTCTAATGATGGTATTTGTCTTCCCTCTCTCATCAAGTAAAACAGCTTCAACTGCAAATAAGATACACTTGGGGGGATCACTGTCTGTAAATGTTAATAATTTGTCTATTACGATAGCAAAATAATACTAACTTAAACTGATCCCATGTAAATTATTCGGGAATCCACCCATATTCCTACTGGGATTTTGTACAAGTTATATATTTTCTAACTTTACATAAAGCAACCGCCATCACTTCCTTTTCAAAGGCCAAAACATCATATTTCAATTAATTTTATCACATGCTTTTTCAGCGTCGATAGATAAAAGACATGTAAGTCTTGTTTTCCTTGTTAAGATTCACAGTCTCCTTTAAAACTTGTATTATAAGCCAAAGAAATAATATAAACAGCAAACTATTAATTTAATGTAGCGAGTACTCAAATAAGTGACAAGCAAATGTAAGTTCAGGTTCACCAGCTTCATGACTTTTCTTCAAGGAAGCAGCCATGCACAAAGCAGTTCCATCAGGGCTTGGAATATCAATTATTTCAGCAATCTCCTCCTTGGATGCAAGCTCCACCCATCGTTTGACAATTTCTACATTCCATGTCTGAACGCACAAGTGTAGTGGTCTGTAAAGCAAAGATAGATTATAAGGAATAAACGTTTGCAAATGCTATATGGCATAGTTTATCTACTGCTTACAACATCTGGACACATAACCATAGACGTCTTGATACAACCACAAAAAAAAAATTAAGTCTAATTAAAGAGGTAATGACCACATTCAGATGCTACTTGGCTCAACTCAAGTACACTTATGTCTAGCTTGATGAATAAAGTTCAATGCAGACATGAACCAATGCAATTTTCAGCCTTGAAATTGTTAGCAGAAAATCTTGCAATTCTAGACAATCACAGCTGTTTGTAAACTAGATCAAGCCAAATCATATTTATGTTTAATGAGGAAGTTTTCTGCACCAAGGTGAACAAACAGAATTTGCTTTCCTGCACTTTCTGAGATTTTATTTTCTTAGCAGTTTGGACATGTCGTCTTCAAGGTCTTCATCTATTTCAATACAAATCTAACTTCAAGGAGAAAATAAACTAAAGCCAATACCTAAAAAAACATCTGTAATTTTCCATAATGACCCTAATTTATCATGATAAAGGATATAGTCCACATCAATTAGTAGCACTTCAATAGCAACTGAATTATTGTCAGTGAAAATCAACATGAAAAACCATTACTGTTAACAACAGACCACTTAAACAGAAAGGTTGACAATTTGAGTTACTGTTGCATTTAACACAGTAACAAGAGGCTAACTTGAATATTCTAAACGTTGTTTCCATTAATTGCAGTGATCAGAGAACAAAATTCATGAAGAAAATTATAGACAGAAAGATTTCATTCTTCACATACGTCAATTCTTTTGAGTTCAGGACACCCATTGATTTACAGCCTCCATTTTCCAAAACGACCATCGCACATTCTGTATATTTCTTGGAAACAGCTCTGTGAAGTACAGATTCACCCTCATTATCTACTGCAGTTGGGTTAGCCCCAGCCAATAACAGTTCCTGTGATAAGACATGATCTCATGAAGAAGGGCTTGGGAAATATAAATTAAATGAAATGAAATGTGAACATCCATAAAATGGTTCTATGCCCGTCACTTTTCATTGCATAAACTAATAAACTCAAGATTATCCTACTAGATCCATTGTTTCCCATTCACCTTATCAAGTTTTACACATGCGTACAAAAATTTATGGCATATGAATTTCAATTCCGGTCTACAAGGAAAGAGGAATCAACTTACAGAACCCGCTCTAGATCCTCCCTTTCAGCTTATAATTATTTTTTAAGAAACACATGTCACAAGTAATGAAATGAGGAACCTACTCGCATGCAATCTGGTTGGCCATGATAAGCACAAACATGAGCAATTGATGGTCCAAAGCCCTCCCTTAACACAGATTTGACATTAGCATTGCGCCGGATGAGAGCAAGTACGCATTCAGGTGAACCAGCTGCCAGAGCAAAAACGAGAGGAGGATCACCATCTTTGTCCAGAATATCTACATTGGCCTCCTCATACTCCAAGATTGCCTCAACAAGTTCAACACTGCCTCGCCTACAAGCTAAGTGAAGAGTAGTCTGTCCATCACCATTTTGTGCTTCCAATAGAGAGCTCAACGAGGTACTACTCTCTCCAGATGCAGTTTTGGCAAGAACTTCTCTACAGATTGATAGTAATGATGGGTGAGAATAAGGGAAGTCTATGGCTTGACCAATAATATATGCTTGATAATGTTCAATAGCATGCAAGAGGAAGGATCGAACTAAAAAACTCAATCAGTCAATAAAGAAAGATAAGCCCCCTGAAAAACTAACCTGACACCATTCAAGTTGCCTTCAGAGACAAGACGATGTAGAAGGTTAGGATTATCTTCATTGAGCTTTGAACCAACCGAATCAGATGTTTTCGACCCATTTTCCAATGGATATCCAGCCAAGCCACTATAGGTAAAGTGGAACACACATTTTAGTGAAAAGTTGACTAAGTTGCAAGTGCAATACTCACACAAATTAACACAACTAAGCCTTTATCCTACGATATGGGGTTGGACATATGGATCATATCTCACAATGGTGTTTGGTCGACCTCATAGCATTTAAAAGATTTATTATATAATCCATTTCATGAGGTTTGATAAATGGCTTTCTGATGGCTGTAAACCTATCGCAATCCTCTGCCTTTATTCAGGAATGAGAACGGCAATGCATAACACAGAAAAGTCACACAAGTTATTGCTTTGTGAAAAGTTGATACTTGCTTCTTGACCTCCAGGCTCCTGTGAGTCAAGGTAAGACTACCTAATACTACCGAATTAAACAAAAGTGAAATCAGTACCAGATAAATCAGAGAAAAAAATATTAACATCATAAATCAGAACACATTGGCAAGATATGCTCCGTATAACTGATCACACTGAATAAAATTCTGGCACTGTTGCTTAACGGTTACAACCACATATACATAAATAAATATATCATAATCAACAACCTCTTAAGTTGTAGAATAATGTCCCAGGATGGACAAACCTAGAACTGAGACATTAATTTTCCGCCATATAATACTGCACAACCATACTGCTTATGACCTATAATAGCTATTATAAAAACTTTAAGAGTTGAAAGAAGGGAAATATTAATGGAAAGGGCTCCAGCTATTAGGGTATGGCCGTCGGTTTCTGAGGGAAGTTAGACTGCAGTGGAGGCAATGAACTATGGAGATGGATGATAAAAGCAGAATCTGGAGATGGGGTTTTACCTGGAGTGCCTTGGACTGCATTGGAACAGTGAATACTCGCTAATGTTGCAGGCAATATGTACATAAAGTATCAGAAACTCAGTCTCAAGGGAGGGTGGGGCTGGAGATCACCAATAAGAGTATTTATAGAGGCATGGATACACATGAATGACAGAGCTTGAAACCATTTTAAATTATGCAGCATTCAGAAGGCACAAATGAAATCAAGCAATGTCAATGGTACAAATGCAAGTTAAATTTCCAAGACTATAAATTTAAGGGGCTTATCGACATTTAGAGTGCAAACAAATGAATTTATAACAATAATCCAGAAGGCATCTACATGGAACAGCTATTAAATCCAGCACCAAACTAACAAACAGCAATCTATCCGTTATTCATTTAATATTAAACAACTATAATGGCGTCAAAATTGGGTGAAAAAGCTGGGTCAGAATTACATCCCATCATTCTTACTTATCTGGGCTTGCCGGAGGACTACGGGGTATCTCTTGTAAGTGACGAAGAAATGTTGCTAACATTGCACTAAAAGTTGGTCTGCGGGAAGGCCTAAACTGTAAACATTCACCAATCATCTTCCACAATTCCCGGGGTATACCAACACCTACAACACTTGTGTATTGAGGAGGTTGCTTCTTGGACTTGACAACAGCCCTATAGATTTCTTCGGCGCTTAAACCAGCCCACCTGGAGAAAGAAAATGAAAGAAAGAAATTTCCAACAATTGCCTCTGAATGGATTTTTTTTAAGACGTTGAACCATAGAGGTAATAAAAATTTAGAGATAGACATACGGGATAAACCCAGTGCACATTTCGACCAGAGTACAGCCAAAACTCCAGGCATCTGATTCAGAAGATATGCCTATTGCATCCTCCCAGAAGAGATTAAGCGACTTTTTAACAGGTTCCCATGCCTCTGGGGCAGTATAATTTGGGCTCAGCATGGTGCAGTCCATGCATGAATGCACTCTTGCCGACTCACCCTCTGACCGAGCTTTTCTGCAGGCGGAATTTTTAAGAATTGCAGGGAGCCCATAATCAGATACCACAGCATGACCACTTGAGTCCAGGAGAAGATTGGACGGCTTAATATTCATGCAAACGATTCCAGCAGCATGAAGTTCAGCCACTCCACGAGCTATATCTGCCCCATACCTGCAATCAGAGATCCAGTGTTTTATCACAGGAAAACAAAAGGACAAGTGGGCAGAGTAGAAGACATAATAGTAAACCTTTAGTATCTTTTGAGTCTTATATGGCAGCCGCAGATTAGATTCAACCCAAAAGGAAACTTTGTCTATTAATGACTAGGAGTGTATCTTCTCTTTAATAATATCTTCAACTTAAGAAAAATTGGAGAAAAAAGTACAAAATTTGCTAGTGTATTAAGAAGGTGATGACCAGAACATATATATTGGAGATAGCTTTCATCAGGAAACATGTGACTGAAAAAGGATAGAGATTTATGAGTGTCCTATTCCTTAATCGAGTAACAGTAGGCGGTATATGACAGACGATGCCTAGCTTAGCACGTGTAAGAAATGAATTGGAGTAATCGCCACTCGGCGGTAATATGAACAGAATGTCAGACTATACGTTGCTTAGCACGTGTAAGAAGTGAATTGGATTGATTGAAAAGTTGATATTCAACTTGGCTTTTCTGGATCTAACAAATTAATGCAAGGCTGTGAATCCAAAAAAAATCAAGTTTTCTAGAGACTAACCAGAAAAAATTTGTCACAAATTTACAGCTCCACAAGAACCACACTGGAGTAAAGGTAAAAGATAAATGGGACATGGAAACGCATAAAGCAGATATCATTCCAGATTGCCATTAAAAAGGAACTTGTAACATGTGTTGATGCATTTGAACCAAAGAAATGAAGAAGGTGTTTGAATAAATCATTTTTACCTAAGAATTTGATCGAGTGTAAGGCGTCCTTCATTTCTTTCCATGGCGGTCAGCACGGATCCTTTACACCTATCCATCACGATACCCAAACTGCCATCCTGCATCCTGGTGGCGCCGTGAAAAGCACACACATTTCTGCACCACATTGAGGCTCTGCTCAGGGCTTCCAGCTGCCCCTGGACCCACACCACATCCATCTCCATCTCCCCCACCTTCTTCACAGCCACCTTATGGCGGCACCTCCCGTTGCTTCCAGCGACGGTGGCAGCCCACATCTCCACCACCGCACCTGCGGCCCTCCTCACCCCGTTCCTCCTCACCAAATTAACCGGCCGGTGCAGGCCCAACTCAATCCTCCCACCGGAACCGCAAGTGGTGGTGACGTCATCGTCGTCATTACTATTAGTGCCTAAAGCACCACCGTCGTCGTCGTCGTCTTCATCGTCGCTGAAGTTGGTGGTGGCAGAGTCGTGGATGAGGGCGAGGATGGCGTAGTTCTTCTTCAAGGCGGTGACGGAGTTGCCGACCATGGACACGTGGCGGCAGCGGGGGCAGGAGAGGGTAGCCTCGAGGGAGGCGGAGAACATTTTGGATAAGCAGGCCTTGCAGAAGCCATGGCCGCATTGGAGTAGCAAAGGGCAGCGGTCATCCTCGTTGAATCGATTCTGGCAAACGGAGCAACACGGCAGCCGCATCATTTATCACCTACAGATCCGCCCGCACACCCTTGCCTTTTATTTAGTACTACTGTACTAGTGCCGAGTACGAGAATTGAGGGGATTTTACTCCCTTGCCCGGTCTGAAAAGACTGCAATTTGTTACCTGCCCCTCCACAGTCATCAACACTATTAAAATATGGGTTTTGTTTCTTTTTCTTCTATTTCCTCCTCATTTTCATTTTCATTCCAATGTTCACACTTTCTTCTTATTTTTCAAGTTATATTCTTATCGGTTCTAATTCTATAGTACTAATGTCATCCAAATTTGCACATAAATTTTTTCCAGTTAAAGCAATCTAACTTTAACCACATATTTGAATACATATATGAAATTTATCGTATGAGATGTAGTTAAATTCATCGTAAAATGTAATTTCTAAATATCAAACTTTTATGTGCCGTTATTATCCGTAACTACACATATTTACAGTCAAACATGTTTATTAAAAATCGTGAAAAAAATCTATTCAAATTTGGTTGGGATAGAAGGAGTATGGTTTTTCTTCATTCTCTACTACTTTATCCTCTACTTCCTCCGTCCCACTTTAAATTGCTTATTTTCCTTTTTGGTCTGTCACACTCTAAATTGCTTATTTCCAATTTTTCCTAATATAGTAAAAGTTTGATAGATATAAGTACAATTTTGACCCTCCTCTCCCCCGGAAGATCTCGACCTAGGCCAAGTTTTCGAGCAGACTTCCACCGCTTCTTTCCGGCCTAGGCTTTTGGTGTCGGCGAGGGGAAAGCAAGGGAACTTCGGCGGCTCCGGAATGTCACAACGATGGCGCACAGTGGCTCGACACCCGCGGGTGGCGGAGGAAAGGATTGTAAATCCCGGCGGCGGCGGGTGGTGTACCCTAAACCAGATGGTCTCCGCCAGACTGATTCCTCGTCAACCAAAAGAGAGGCTCGCGGGTCTAGCAGCCGAACATCAGCTCGTGACTCCGACATCCATTTCCGACCTCCACCGACAATGCCGATCGACATGCTCCGTTGTTGCACCGGTGCTTGGGCACAGTCCGGCAGCCGATGCTTGGGCTGTAGGGCAGAGTGCCTCTTTCAGAGTTCTCTGTTGCTGAACTCCCCACTAGAAATACCATCTATGCCCCCATTAATGAAGTGTCAACTCAGCTTTTCTTAAATATCGTGCCAAAACAAAATAAGCAATTACAAACGGGACGGAGGGAGTATATATTTACACGCTCAGTAATTTTTATGTTTTTCTAGATAAAAAATTGTATGTAAGTTTTACTAGTATTCCAATACGAACCACATTAGTAAAAGTGTTATGATTAGTATGAGTTTGCGGTCGAGTATAGCAAATAACTACTCCAGGGAGTATTTTTTTTCTTATAACATTTACTACTTGCATAATCTCTATCGAGCGGACTGTTTAATCCGGATGATCTTTCTTTTCAAAATTTTACTTCCCCGTCAATAATTTGCAAAATGCCAAGTAGACGTGTGATGAGTTTATTTGGTATCCGAATAAGTGTCATGGTGTAACTTGGTATGCTTGAAGCCCTTACTTAATGAATGCTTCTTATTAATTTTCATCCCTTTGAAAGATACCGGTGATCATATATTTCCTACCTTATGAAGACTGGTTTTTATACACTCGGGGAAAAAAATCTATAATCGAATAAAGCTTACTATCTACTCAAAATATTTACTTTCTCGTGTTGATTCTCGTATGAAGGATATCTAAAGTGGCATGATTATGCCATACTCTCACCGTTCCATAGTTTATTTTCACTTTTCAACTAAACTTTTTTCCAAGGTATGTTTGATCATCGATTTTTTTTTATTTACGTAATGTTGTGGTATGAACTCCTTGAGTAATGGCGGTGAGGAAACGGGAAATTTTTGTTTTCTTAGAGCATTTAACACTATTTTAGATGCTTTTGTTGGTGGATATTTAGGATTATATGTGTTTTGCATGATAGAGGGTTAAAACCAGGTTGTTTGGTTATTCATGTTAACTTCTTATATTTTAAAAGATATTTGTAATCTAATTGGATTTTTCTTCCATGAGTGGTCAGTATGTATTGTTGTGAGCTTAGATTAAAGATCTTCATTGGAGAAGACCATGCGCAAGGATGGTAGTAGATAAAAGGTCAGTCGCAAGGTTGGTAGCAGAATGAAGGGCATTGGACTTAATGGTAGAAGATAGAAGAAGTTGGGAGAAGAAGAAGACAATAAATGAGCAAATATTCAAGGAAATTTAGAGGTGTTCATCGGGCATGCCAAATTACACCGTTTGTGCCACAAGAATTGCCCAGAAAATGAAGGTCCAGTGAATGGGCGGGCAAACATGCCCCTTTGAAAATGTCCCAGAAGAGTGACCGTGTCCAGCTCAGACGCTCAAAATCAAGGCTCAGAGAACGTGTCATGCAATTATGCATGGTCTCTTCCCATAGTCATTGGCACTGTCTGTGCTACCCTGTTGACTAGGGTTTTGACCAGTGGGTTTTTACCTTCTCTCTCCTCCAACTATATAAATTGGCCTTATACATTGGTCTAAGGAGGGATGCAGATCTGGAAAAAAACTCTTTCCTCTCTTTCTTCATTCGTTCCCTAACATTTATGGCTTTAAAACTCATTCTTGTTGTGGTTTGATTATGGTAGCTTGAATTTAGTATCTTGGAGATATTTGTAAGCGTATTTGACTCTTAACTTGTGAGACTCTTATATTCATGTACTTTATGCCATTATTATCATTATTTCTTGATCTTTTAATTCTTATGATTATACTTGCTTGATGTTAGGTTTACAACTAATTGATTTGAATGCATGATCAAGCACTAGGCACGAGAATGAACATGGAAGTATTTTTTATTCTTGTCGGGTTTGGTCAAAGGTAATCTCCCATGAGCCTCCTTTATGAAGGTGTAAGTAAATAAAAAGAAATCATAAGTGTTGACGGGAGTGCGCACGTTGGCACAAACCCGTTAATACAAAAGAAACGTAAAACACCTTGTGCTAATGCCAAGGGACAAAAATACTAACCACTTCGTGAAGACAAGGGACAAAGGTATACTGCTAAAGTTGGATGAAAACTCACTTCACCACCCTAAAAATTCAATGCAGGTATTGCTTCTTACATACGAGGCCTTCAATATAGAACCAAACATGTGGAAGTCCGGGCAAAATCATGCAAACCAACACGTGAAGACTCAGCGTCCAAGGGTGAAAGAGTGGTACTTCTATCCTATAACCAAGCGGTGAGGGAACCTGTCCTTCACTAGCCGAGGTTTGTTACCCTCGTCTTACGGTGATGAAAAGTGTCACAGCCCTCCTCTAGCTATAGTGGGCGGAGGTGAGAGTTTGACAAGGGGACAGAACCAGGATATTAGTCATCGTGGCAGTTTCCGATGAAACAACCTTTCTATATCGAGTGATAATGCATGGAATAATTATATTGTGAATATTTGAGGTCAAGTCTCAAATGTCAAATACGTGATGTAAATACCCTCAAGATCATCATTACCATGTTTTATCTCTTAGCTTGTATGTATATGCTTGTAGTTGTAATTTAATCATTTCAAAACAACCCCCTCCCTCATTTTCTCTACTCCGACACACACACACACATACTGGGTGACACTTGTGTGTGGATTACGTGATTCTATCCCTTAAACCCCTAAATCTATATGGACGACACCCTAACTTACCATTTTATACTTATTAGTAGTTAGGACTGAGTAAGGGAGATACACTATAAATATTTTTTTTATTTAATTGATACTTGGTAGTGCTCCGGGTATTCTTAACAACGACCTGGGGTGCTCACTAGGCATCAATATCCATTGGTGTTGGGTGCAAGATTACTTATTCCTGGAATGGATTTGGGGTAAAGGCTCTGTTGTTACTATGCATATGATTCTACTCTCTTGTTCTTACTTACCTGGATTATTTCATTCCTTTCTATTTATAGGTTGTTTATTCCTACATTCCTGGCACTATAGGCCTTTGTAGGGCATGTTCATCAAGGCCATCATGGTGGCTATAGTAGGCCACGCTTCCTAGGTTGTGGCTAATGTGCTGGGTTTATGTGGCCATAGCCAGATGCACGTATTGTGCATTGTTTATTTGTGCGAAGTTACGAGGTGCGACTATCGAGTCGTTGACTCTTGGGAACCTCGTTTGTATTCTGCGTGGTTAGTGTTAGTTTTGTGGGTCATGTACATACCTCGCCTATACCACATAAAATAAAGGCTGATACAATTTTGATATTTAGAAATACACAAACAATAAATCAAACTCTATATCATGTGATGATATTATACTTATAGTGCGGGTTTTTAGGACAACCATTTTTAAGTTATGGAGCAACTATTGTTTTTTTAACTTAAACATAACACCTTTCCAGTTAAATAGTGTATTTTTCAACTTAAATATTGTATTTTTTAATAAAATATTTCTTGTATTCTCACATTCAAACACATGTTATTACATGTTAGCTTATAGTATACAATACTTAAATTTAAAAAAAAATAGTGTTTGGTATATACATAATTCACCTAGCAGTTAGACGAAGTCTAGGATTGGAATAACAACTTCGTAAAAATTGACTAGTTCGCTAAACACGCATGACACCTCTCTTAAGGGTAGACGACCCAGAAGCAATGGGTAAGCACCACTCACCACAATGCCCCCTGTTAGGCCACGACTTAGGAGGGAAAAATATAATACGTGGACCACGATTACACGAACAAGACTTTATAAATAAGGACAAAATACAACAAACAAGGTAGGTCGTTCCTTGACTAAGAAAACACTGGTAAGGAAAGTTACCATAACTTGGGCGCCGGAGATTTCTTCCTGGGGAACACCATGGGTGACCTTTTTTCAGGTACTCTAGAAGGTTGAACTCACCGTGCTTCCGAGAACTATGACCTCCTGGAAAGATCCTTGCATCAGTGGCACTAACGTGAGGAGATATTTTTTCTTTCTGAATTTTAATAGTTCAGTCACCACCTAATCATGAAGCACGCAGAGACACTCCCACCCAACGAAGCTAACAAGCAATAAACTAGCTTAATAGACCAAGGAAGATAGCAGAAACGGCATTACCGCATGCTTACACGTTTGTCACTCGTAAGCGGATCTATGGAAAAGGTACACTTCCACAGGGTAGCTATATCACATACAGAGAATGATGTAAAATTAAGAAAAATTCCCCTGCTCGGACATAGTCATAAGATTCGCTTAGCCATGGAACTAGGCATGCTAAGTTACTAACTAACACATAAAATATAGACTAAGTGGAACCTGTCATAATCACGCATGGATAAACTACCTAAATTAAGGAATATCGTGAGCCGCTAAAACAGTGCAACATAATTAGACCCCATAAGGAAAAACAGCAAAGGATGGATAACGCTGCAAGGTATCACCATAGTGCAGCTCACAAAACACAACCCGATTCAAATAATTCACCCATCCCAAGATAGAAAACTGTTTCTAGACTAAGAATGAAAAGCGACGGAATATTAACAAACTTTGGTGAGTAAATAGGTGTTATAAATGCAAAAAATATTGTCGCTATGATATTAAACAAAAGTCATCCCATAAAGATTTATTAATCTTAAACCCTTCCAAAAACTAAGGATTATAACAAAAATTGCCTTCTTAAACTACGAAACTTCCATAAAGGAAACCTACATCTGATCAATCGCGAACCCATTAGATAGTTAAACTGCCTTAAGAGGTTGCATCCGCCCCATCGTAGTCTGCAGTTAAACAAACCATGAATTCAGTCCAGTCCTCCTTCACGAGACCCTGTGTAGCCAATCTTTCCCCTAAAGCCCAGTCATTGCAGGTCATTACCTTCCCTCACGCCACTCCTGCTCAGTTCCCATGCCTACGAGCTCAGCGGATGGAGCTTCTTCATCATCTTCCATCTCGACCCTACATTTTCTAATCTCACTCGCCGATCCTGTGCCAAAAACATAAACAATTCATATAATGAAAATTACAAAACCATAAAACATTTAAAAAATACACACTTACAGCCAGCATGAATATTCCTAGAACATCCCATAAGGGATAAAACCCAAACTTGCATCCCCAATAACATGAGTAACTCTCCATATATCTACTCAAAGTGGATTATCACATAACCGACGAAATCCCCAAAACAAACTAGGGGTAACTCTGTCATCCCAACCATCAATCCCATTGAAAAATTACAACTTACATACACTTATAACAACCTAACATGCATTTAAAACATACACTACACACACTAAAAACCCCTTCTCCAAAGCACACAAATACAGCACAAGCAACGCAAACTAAGAGAATACTTAGGGTACAACCCTTTTTATAGGCAAAAACCAGCCTAAGGAAAAGAAACTTCCTTTATTAAAATGCCTTAAAAGGCCCAGTTTCCAGAAGCTGACTAACCACTTAATCAACTTTGAGAAATGAAACACATCAATTTTATTCACATTCCAACAAAAAGAATTTGAAATACCATGTTCACGTGACATGTTTATCCATAAAGCAACATGTGTATATGAGGTATGTACATGACATATAATACTAGCACAGACTATGTAGAGCACAAACGAAGTGCCCATGCCAGCAGCCTGTTAGCAACGCTCTTCAACTTTGTTCAATAGATAATGCACAACATATACACATGGTTACGACTGCACAAACAACCACAAGTAACCCACGATCGTGAGAGCAAGGCCCATAATGGAAACTACGTTATCCATGATTAGACATATCCTATAAGGCGTATAAAACCTCGAATGTTGGGCAAAAGAACCTATGAAAAGGTAAGAGATAAAGAAACCAAGGCAAGTGGTAATCAATAGAAAGACTCATACATAATATACCAACTTTAGCATCAGAGCTTTTACCCGAACCAATCCATAAGATTCTTGCAGGAGAGAGTAATCTACAAGTCAGAGTTAACATGAGTTTCCACCATCATCTAAGGAGTCCACACCATAACAGTGACACCATCTTTGGCTATCTAATTTTTTAGGTCATCATTATACTCTAAGTCATGGTGTTGATAA
>JAULKJ010000008.1:9328427-9339009 GCA_032355405.1 Rubia balearica
CAACCTGTCAACAGGTAGGCACCTTCTTATACTCCTAGGTAATTTTTACAGTTTTTGGTCCTGAAACCAAAAATAAGGGGATAGCAAACTCTGATGCGCCGTAACCAAGAAATCATTTAACTAGTTTTTTTCTAATTTGGTTAGAACGTTGAATCAAATTAATCAATCATATCATGTTCAAAATTCAATCCAAATGACAAACATACCTAAAATCATAAAAAGTAAGATTAATAGCTCATTTGAAATGCTTCTTATATTTGATTCGATATAGGAAGTGTTTTGAAAAAACTTTAGAACATGACAGACTTTTTCTCTCATGAGAATTTTCCCCACCATGCCACTCTTCTAAAAATTTCATCACCGGACCGCTTCCGCCTTCATCTTCAACTCCTTCCTCATCTTCTATGGAAAGTCAGGAATTATACTCCCTCTGTTTCATTGAATGTGGCACACTTTCGTTTTTGGTTGTTTTTTTAGATTTGGCACACTTTCCTCTTATGGCAAGATTCTTTCAATTTCATCCACTCATTTTACTTTTTAATTTCTAAATTCAATTTCATCCACTCATTTCACTCACCTAAATCCAAGCACCTAAACCTATGGTGCCACATCCAACGAAACGGAGGTAGTAAGAGTTTTGTTGTTGTTTATTGTAATATCCCTCTATTAGTCAGTAGTTTTTACATCTACTACATTAATCTTTGATGTAATTTTTTTACGTCTGTACGTAGTTGTTGGAATTCATGTTAAAAGCTTGCTTTTTTTTACGATTCAGTAGAAGATGTAGGAACTTATTCAACATGCAACCACGGTTTAAAATATCTATGATCTTGTTGTTGTTAATATTATTACAATATATTCATTCTTGAACAAAATAACTTTAAAACATTGGATATTTGAAAATAAAATGTCATTGCAATTAGTTGCATATACAGTTAACATGTGCATCTCTTACATGTAAAGTGGTTTAGACGGAGAGAGTAACAGTCAATAAACTAAAGATAATTTATGACTGCAATCAATTACTCCTCCGTCCCACAATAAACTTACTATTTTCCTTTTCAGCCCGTCCCACAAATAACTTCCTATTTGTAAATTTTCCATACATATAGTCCCTTAATCTACCAAATTTACCCTCATTAAACACCCAAATTTACTAATATTTGCTATTTTTTTACACTATTAATGACATCACTCATGCAAAAGCTTACAAAAGTTGATTTTTGACATAAAAGATGCTGCCACGTCAGCTTGCATAAAAAGATTGAGCCAAAAGCAATTAGGAAGTTTATTGTGGGACGGAGGGAGTACATCCTAGAAATGCAATTATAAGGTACCCAAACAATTGTCCAAATAATGTAAAGTGATGTTTTTAGAATTTTATTTTTTTTATCCAAATTTTTTAAGTTCCAACCAAGCACTTTAGTGTTCGAAGGACATACACTAATTATTATTATACAAGAATATATATTTACAAACCCATAATAAAAAATTAAATGAAATAAATAAATATAAACATACCTATTCCAAGGTAATTATTACCCATAACTATGAATTATCTTACAAGAATTTAATCTGATGTCCACCTCTCTATAAATAAAGTATTTATGAATCAAATAAAAAAATTATTGTTGTAAAAATGAACTGTATTTAACTTAATGAACTTTAAATGGACAGCTCTGAAATAATAAGGTTGGGAAAAGACATACTCCCTCCGTCCCCCTATTAGTGTCCTACTTGCCTTATTTGGTACCCTTTACTAATATCTTACTTTCTTTGTTTGTAAAATTTTTGAATGTGAAAAAATAAAGATGAAATAATTTTTTGTTAAGAAACCATTTTTTTGTTATTTCAATGACTTTAATAAAATGATTTTTTTTTCCAGTAGGATAGTTATAGAGGAACAGAGGGACTACGTGCTATTTTGGGATTGGCATTGGGAGTTTACAGAAATATACTATCTCATACACGCACTTAGAATGCTAACGATTATGCTATTACGAGAAGACTTAAAAAACGGCCACATTCTTTGTTTATTTTTCATTATTGGGGAATCAATCTGGGGTAAAACACCTTCAATAATCATATTTTTATATTCATTGATTTATTCATGTAGAATGCTTTCAATGAAATAAGTCAAATAAAAAATGGCATACACTGATCTGAGAGAGAAAAACAATAGAATGCCTTGTTTATTTTTAATTTTTCAGGCATTTTCTTGTCAAGCTGATAGAGCAGAGGAAGCATTACCTCTTGTTCAATAGCCCGTGCAACCCAAGCGAGAATTCTAGCAAGTTGCGAATTCACCCATCTCAGCACTAAGGTTCCAGATATAGTTACAATCTGATGAGATTGAAGGAAGCCATGCAAGAAAATCAAACAATAAGAAAACAAGAAAAGATTGTGCTCAAGATTCAGCTATAACACAAGATCGGAGAACTAAAACCCGTAAATATGACCACTATTGATTCAGGATTTGTATCTGGGATGGTTCAGGAAACTAGTTCTTTAGATGACAACTATTGATTTTTTCATAGCTACTTAACCGTCGGATAGTCGGGCAGTTGCAAATTCTCCGGTATATTATTTTCTTTACCCAAACAAGCTGCCAAGACATTGGAAATAGTCCATTAAACGGCCTAATTAAAAATCTCGGATACTTGCTTTACATATTAGAATAATTGGAATTTTCTAATGAAAATAGTGAAAAGTTTATCATAGAAAAACAGTCAGCAAGACAATTTGGCAGTGAACAATTGGAAGGCCTTCCAATATCCGGATACCATAATTAAACTTGGAATCTTATACCATGTCACTAGTAGCTATGGTGGATTCCTTTCAGCTGACATTTTTATGCCAACTCTTGCTTTCAACTTACCTTACCTATCATTTAAGCCATGGACCCCCATCACACCACCAGATGATCCACAAACAACAAACAAAAGCGACAATGCGACATCAAAATATGACATTCCTTGCAGACCTAAGAGTGAGACCCAAATAAGCATTTGTTTTTACCCCTATTTTCCTTTTCTTTTTATTAACAATAAGCTCCAATTCAACAGAATTTCAAGAGGACTAATTGGAGTCCCAGTACCAGTTTTGATATTTTTTTTATATATAAAAAATAAGAAGGATGATTGAAAACTTCAGCTATCAACCACTAGGCAGGAAACCAAGCCTAGAAAAGTAGAATTTTGACATTCTTCCTTAACTAGTAGTCCTGTGCAGTAAGCACCATACTAGCTTACTGGCATCCTCATGTTGAAATACGGGATTGCATACATCATTCATTGTTCTTCTGACTTTGCTATTTATGCGGGAAGGACATGGATTTGCTAGCCACCTGAAGAAAGTAGGTAGTGTATTACCATGTCCACTGGCTTGCATAGCACTGTATACAAGATACAGTCCTATTACAAATCATAACTTGACTAACCTATAGTTTTTTTTAACCCATCAAAAGAAATTAGGAATGACAAGCATGCCCTTCGAAGAAATAAATTTTAGCACATTTGATCTCCATTACTCTAATAAAGAATATAAATAAAAACAATATTAAAGTACTGCAAACTAGTAAAGCTATCAAACAGAAAGGGGTTGAAAATTTACAAAGTTACCTTGTAAGAGTTCAATCTTTTGCAATATGTTTCTCCGGTTTCTTCACCGCAGTTGGACATGATGGTTTCCATTACATACTGCTCAAGATTATCAGCAGCAGGAAATACTGCTTCAACATCTTCAGTAAGGTGTTCAGCCCCATCGACAAATGGTTTCTAGAAAAAAAAATCAATCAGTCCTTTCCGTAACTTTCTATCACACTCCCTTTGGAACGAAAAACATCCACAAAGCATCATCTTACCAGTTTGATTCCATATAACTTGTGCAAGAGAGAGGCAGAAACAGCTGCTGCATTAGGATGCCTCTGAGATAAGATTGGGGTGTAGATAGTGATTTCCTTTTTCAAAAGGTTCTTTGTATGCTGTGCAAGCAATGCCAGAGGATGCTCATGAGTTGCATCAGATGCCATCTCAATATCCTTAATTAGCTGCATGGAAGTTGACAGTGAACAAGGTTATTGTGAAATAAATGAGAAACCACCGACCTTCTCATCAGTCACAATTGCTCATAAATTTAAAAACCATGATTTAGAAACCAATTCCTTGTGAAGAGAGGGACCCAAGTCAGCCTGTTGTTTGCAGGTTATGACAAAGCAACTTTGAAAGCAGTGTTTACAGTAAAGCTTCTCTTTTGAAGGGATATCAGGCCAAAAACTTGACATCATAGCTCAGTGGTTAGGAAAATTTTGTCAATCCATCAACAAATAACCATAGAAAGTTTCCTTCCCAATTGCTTTCTCAGAAACATGGTTCACACGATGCCCTCTCTGTATACTTAAGTATCATCATAATTGCTTGTCTAAGTAATTAATGGCCTTTGTACTCAATATAAAGAAACAATAGTTCAGGTATTAGGTTGCTATGAATGTGGTTCCATTCAATTCAGCCCTAAAATGGAATGAAGAAACTATACTCCAGATCACAATTGCCATCTTACCCTCAAATATGAGCTTTTTATTGATGACAACACATATAATTCTATCTGCTCACTATCTGTGGCAGGTTCAGAGTCCATTGCCTGCAGAGAATCCAAACAGTATATTCAAAGTAAATTTTGAGTTTTAATATGCACTTTCAAAATTAAAGTAGCATTCAATCTGATAGAAAAGCATGCACAACTACCAGTTCAGGTTCTTCTGACAGTAGCCTTCTAATGACCATTGCCACAATCAACACATTCTCCATGACTGCTGAGCCCTGCAGCTTACACAACATTACATGAGAATTTCAGGTCATAAATGCCCACAGAATTGAATTATACACATTTGGTGCTTTTTGACTAGAAACATTCAAAACGTAGAGCTCATGACAAAGCTGGGCGGCCAGTTTAAAGTTCATTGTGTTCTATAAGTGTTAATAAGGGCAAACTATGTAGGTTGGCTTTTCCTTTCATCGCCAGCTCAGCTTATTGATCACATCAAAAGGGCATCATTTACTCTCACAAGCATCTCCAGATATATCAGAATACAAGTTTCGGTTGCACCAAGCTTAACTACATAACCACCTGGTCCACAAACAATTAACTGTGAGGTTTATCAGCAACAACTGCATATGAAAACACTGCCCCCGATGGACTTTCAGACGATCACATCTTATACGGCCTTCCTAGATGCCCAAGACTGATCTCAATGATGTACATCATGATAGCTTACAACATATGAATACATTTTAATGTTCTTAATGATATCTATCTTCAAATTTCATGAATAAGCAAGAATGCCTCAACTCATTGTACGGGTATCTGCTAAAACCAATCACAATCCTTCCGCCCCACCTCTCTTTACCTCTATTTCTTTTGGGCCCTTCCTATTTTAAAAGTAGATAATGACCTAAAGTATTTTAAAAGTAGATCTCATTAAATTAAAAAAACTGAGACTCAGTACCTAAAGTGTAAAGAGCTTACAGCAGTATTGGAAGACTTTTAAACTCATGAATGCTTGAGGCTTTTAAAACTTTCGATACAAGATATACATGTTAAATTGGACTTCCGACATTATTATATTTTTATTTTAATATTTGATTCAAATCAAAATATACTACAGAATTAAAACAAAACAATGTAATGCCGCTTTTAAACAGCAACTCAACCTAAAAAAAACTTGCATGACGCCAAGTACATGAAAACAAGAAGCAAATGTCATCATATAACAAGTAAATGATAAGTATATCGACCACGACGATAAAATACTTGTCTTCATACCTCAGGATAATGTAAGTGGTAATCTCCAAGCTGCTTATCAGCCCATTTCAGGATGGGTTTTAAGAAAGACTGTAAAAGAGTCACGTCTTGAAATTTATTCTCAATTTCAACTCTGCTAATCAAGCTTTTCAAATGCAGTCTTTCCTGTTGTCCTCGTTGTTCCTTGAGAGGTATTTTCTTTAATTGTGCAATTGAATGTTTCAGTAGTCCTTGCTCACCCGTCAGAACAAACTGCAATTAGTGGCAATCAAATTTATGAGGTTAAGAAAATATTCATCCACAAGAAAATGAAACATAATGAAGCAAAGAAAAGGTAAACTCCAAACCAAAAGTTTTCATAATAGCATCACTACATTCTTATCCACCCACTTTGAATATGTCGCATCACCATCATGGCCCAACTTATGCCTCAGCTATCCCATTTCACAGAGGAGTGTAAGGATTATAAAATGGAGATACCAAACTTAGCCATAAAAAGAGTAAGGATGATTACCAATTTGAATTATTACTTTTAAGTATATGCTCAAGTTAAACAAGGTTTGTAATTAAGACATACAAGAAAATCATGGAGTATGTTAGAGCTGTACTACAGCTATATACAGCTGTGTCTTATTATATATAGAATATATGTGAATATAATTAGGGGATATAGTTTCCTAGAATAGACTCATAGGGTGTGTATAAGTTAAGGTTATCCTGTGAATAGAAGAAATTGAATTCTCTGCATTATCTCTGTTTACAGAATGCAATCTTCTCTCCTTTTCTAGGTTGCTTCTACATGCTTGGTGCTTCACTTTCTTAAACGATAAGTTATGTGTACTTTAGGAAAGCGTTACGAAGACAGTGATTGATGTGGGTGAGCAAAATCATGAAGTTTACTAGTTGCAGTAGTTCTCGGCAGTTGCACAAGCTTGTCATACGTTCAAGTCTGAAAGGGTGGACTCGGACAAACTGTGGCACAAGAGGCTAGGGCATCCTTCCTTTGCAGTTTTATCATCTTTATTTGTTCCATGTGACTCTGTTCGTAGTACTGTTCCTTGTTTAAAAAATTCAAATAAAAAAAGTTGTTTTTCTATTTAGTTCTAATATAGACACACATTTATTTGAGCTTATGCATTGTGACATTTGGGGTTCGTACGGTACTCTTGCTTCTTGTGGTACTACTTACTTTGTTACGATTGTCAATGATTACTCTCGTGCTACCTGGGTTTATATGCTTAAGTCCAAGACATAAGTTCCGTCTTTGATTAAGGAATTCCGTGCCTTGACTATGACACAATTTCATTCTTCGGTTCGTTGGTTTCGATCAGAAAATGGTACAAAGTTTCTTGG
Organism: Rubia balearica; assembly: GCA_032355405.1. Taxonomy (NCBI): domain Eukaryota; kingdom Viridiplantae; phylum Streptophyta; class Magnoliopsida; order Gentianales; family Rubiaceae; genus Rubia; species Rubia balearica. The sequence goes on from JAULKJ010000008.1 coordinate 9,335,580, forward strand.
CCTGGAATATTATTTTTCTACTCATGACATTGTTCAATAGGCTTCATGTGTATACACACCTCAACAAAATGGCATGGTGGAACGCAAGCATCACCATCTCTTAAATGTGGCACAAGTGTTTCCAAGATTCTCTTCCCATCGAGTTATGGGGTAAATGTGTCCTTACGACGTGTTTCTTGATAAATCCCAATCCTACATTAGTTCTCTATAACAATACTCCATTTCATTTGCTAGTTCAAGAAGGATCTAAGATACACTGATCTTCGTGTCTTTAGATGTCTATGCTTCGCTCCAATTTTTCCTCGGCCTAGTGACAAGTTTACTTCTCTTCGGCGTAAATGTGTTTTCATAGGTTATCCAAGTGGAAAACATGGTTGGCATTTATATATCGATTCCAAAAAGTTTTTCTTCTCTCAGGGATGTGGTGTTCTTCAAAGATCACTTTCCATTTTGGGATTTGTCTTCTTCACCATCGCTTCCTCTGCCATCTCATATGCCTCAATAAACCATGTTTTAATTACCAAAGCTCACCTCCTCCTCGACAAGAGGGAGCTCTTCACAGGAGCACAACGACCCTTACATTCTTGTACCCTCCACGGTTGTGCCCATACACGATCGTACCACACCATCCACGACCGTGCCCTTCACAATTTTGCCCTCCACGGCTGTGCCCATTGATCGATCAGCCGAGTCAACTCCCGAGGAGCCCTAACTGGATGTCCAGCGTAAGTCTCGTTAACGTCAGTCGAGTGTTTGCTCAGGGATTTTTTCTCTAACTCCGTGCTTCGTGATGACAGGTTAGATTCAGATGCCTCGTTTACTCTGTACGTACCCCATGACTAATTTTGTTTCTTCCAAGAATTTTTCTCCAGCACATGCCCACTTCTTGGCAGCAGTTACTTCTGGAAAAAAGTTGGTCCATTTTTCTGAGCCCGTACATTAGCCATGTTGGTGAGAAGCCATTAGCCGAGCTTGAGACTCTCGAACAGAATTGTACTTGGTCCCTCACGTCGCTTCCTCCTTAAAAGAAGCCAGTCAATTAAAATGGGTCAAACGCATCAAGTACAAGTCGAATGGTGATATTGAACGTTACAAGGCTCGCCTTGTCGTGTGGGAAATTATCAAGTTGAAGGCATTGATTTCAATGAAACGTTCACTCCAGTTGCCAAGATGGTCATTGTTCATACTTTCTAATCAGTTGCTGTTGTTCGAGGATGAGAGCTTCATTAAATGGACTTGCACAATGCTTTTCTACACGGCGATTTGGATGAATCAGTCTTTATGACTCTTCCACCGGTCTATTCTAAGGCCTTTCCTGGTGATGTATGTCTCCTTCATAAGTCCATCTACGGTCTCAGGCATGCTCCGTGTAATAGGTATTCGAAGCTAGCTCAGGCCCTTCGTCAATATGGCTTCGACAGAGCTATGCCGATTATTATTTGTTCAGTTTCAACCACTCTGGTCACGTACTTCATGTCTTGGTGTACGTTGATGACTTGATTATTGCAGGAGATAGCGTTACCGCCATATCAAATTTCAAGCATTATCTGTCATTTTTCTTTCACATGAAGTACCTCGGCATTCTTAAGTATTTTTTAGGTCTCGAAATTTCACAAAATCCTTTTGGTATCTTTGTCTCACAGTGCAAGTATGCACTGGAGGTTGTTGCTGAAGTTGGCCTTCTCTGTTTCAAGCCGGTTGCTTCGCCCATGGATCTGAAACATCATATCGGAAAGGCTGCTGGTCCAGACTATGCGCATCCTGACCGATATCATTGTCTCATTGGAAAATTAGTGTGTCTCATTATCACCAGACCTGAGCTCAGCTTTGCAGTTCAAACTCTCTCTCAATTCATGCAGCAACCAAAGTTTGAGCATTAGTCTACCGCTTTGCGAGTTCTTCATTATGTTAAAGGTAGCGTGGGCCAAGGTTTGTTTCTTTCTCGAGATAGTAGCTTGGCTTTGATAGCCTAATGTGATTCTGATTGGGCCACTTTCCTGTCACCCGTGACTTCGCCATTGGCTACATCATTAAACTGGGTGTTTTGTCGATCTTCTAGACGACAAGAAGAAACACACAGTATCCCGCTCTTCAGCATAGGCTGAATATAAGGCCATAGCGAACGCTTTCTGTGAATTCTCTGGCTTCGTTCTTTTCTTCGCTCTCTTGGTATTGTTCATTCTGAACAAGTTCATCTTAATTGTGATAATCAATCTTCTTTACACATCGCAGTGAATCCATTTTTTCATCATCGAACTAAACATATCAAAATTGACTACTGTTAATACCAAAATCTATGGTATATCAAATGATGATCTGCACCAGTCCAATATGCACCTGAACCTACAAGGCATGCAGAGGAAGGTCAGGCAGGCAGGCCTAAGGCCGCACCTGCTCCGACACTCCCGTTAGCTGTTGAAGCCATGTAGAAGCATATCAAAGTGAATAGTACACTGATTGGAAAATCTTACCTCGTGTATTACACTCTTCCTTGTTATATATGGTTTGGTGGTTGATGGGACTGGAGCCGTCCCATCCGCACCCATCAAAATGTTACCTGCATGACCGCCCAAGTAGCGTTCCTGTATCGATAGATTGCACTTTCCTGGTTCCTTTATAATTACTGGGCCGTCAGGCCCACACATTATCAAGTCCCCTTAGCCAATGGCCTAACCAGGTCAGTGGACATGCAGGTAAATGGATGTATCAGAGCCTGGCCTTTCTTACTCTTAAACCGCGACTATCGGGGAGAAGGTAGTGTTCTTGGGAGTGGGAAACTCTCCTGGGAGCAGGTAACGTCCCTGGGAGCTGGTAGTGTCTCAGGAATTTTGGCAGTCTTTTTTTTATTCCTTTTAAAAACTCCTGCCAACACACGATCTCCTTTTTTTATTAATGCACCCATTGGCTACGCTACCTGTATGGATGTTTGCCACATGTCCCAATATGACGGTTTCCTGCACGCTGCCTGCGTAATTTTGCTCCCTCTCAAGGCGATTATCATTACATTTTTGTCACCCTATCTGTCGAAGGAAATAACTGCCTTTGTCTATTTTATCTTCATTTAATTTTTCACGTGGTCATATCTTTCATCATTTTTCTTTCACCGTATTCCCTTCCCTGTGATTTCGTCAGCAGTTTTCCATTTGGCCTTTTGGTTCTCCGGCGACTTTTGACCTCCTTCCAGGTACCCTTTCTGCCTTCTCTTATCCTCCTTCTTTCCATCATTTTTATTTTATCACTATGGTTTCCACCTTTGGTACCCCCAAATTAGAATCATACTGCGACACCACTAACCTTGAGCTTTAGGTGGCTCTTCACGTCAAAGAGGCTGCATTCAACGCCCAAAACATCATTTTTAATAATATTCGTGACCATATTCTTCTCCCCGGGGTCAGTCAAACAGTCCTAGATGTGCCCGCAGGAATGGTCG
>JAULKJ010000008.1:9416608-9437458 GCA_032355405.1 Rubia balearica
GTAAAATTTCATCGTTTGTTATTAGACAAAACTAAAGTTATCGGTGGTCAAACATGCCTTCAGAAAATGTAAAAAAAGAGGGTGTCAAACATAGAAAAACAGAGGGAGTAAGTATCAACAAAAATGACAGAATCGTATAAATGACACTAGAAATTTATCAAACACCATCCACTAAACAATCACCTAGAAAAACGTATAAAAATCAACAGAAATAAACTTTGACAAACAACGTGAAACGTCATTAAAAGTAGTATAAATACTAACGTAGTAGAAATAACTAGATAGAATAAACATCAACTACAATAGCATAAGTATCATCAACGTATGAATATCACTGAAAATTGATATAAACACGGAGCTATTGTAGTTGATGTAAATACTGTTGAGCAGCAGATATACCCTCGTAGCTAATACATGACAAGCAGACACAAGAAAGGCCAAAAGACCAATATGTGCCTTGATTCCCAAAATGCAGACACGCAGGGCTGGCCTTATGCCCCAAATTATTAACTATATAGGGGCTTTATTTTTTTAAAAAAATGTACCATCTATATAGAAAAATATAAGAAATATTAAAATTCTCAACTATCGGCATCAATGATAATCCTATATTTTTCATATGAGCCCCCATTTTACTAATATTACAAACCATAAGTATTATATGTGAGGGCCAATTTTTCAATTTGCTTCAACCCCCTAAAAATTTAGGGTCTACATTGTAGACAAGTTCACACACTACATGTATAACTAACCTAAATTGGTTAAGCGCGCGTTCTTAAGCATTGCTAACAGTGAATGAGCTAGTGCATAGTAAAAAAACAAAAATAAATAAATTTTAAAACAAAATTATTAGACAATAAATATGTAATATTTAGTTATCTAGATTAGCACAATTGTAGCCATAATATAATTTTCTTGTACACTCTATTTACACTGAATAATGATCAATCACCGGTACGGGATACTCAATCTTACATGGTATCAGAGTTTTGGAAACCATAGATCTCTAAACCCTAAAATCTCATTCCTTCTATGTTGCTACGGAAACAACACCGTTGCCCACCCCTTTTTCCATCGTCGTTACCGGTAATCAAACGCCATCTCTTTCAACCCTTTTCTGATGGCTACCAACGGAGACACCAGATCTTTCCACTACAAGAGACAGAACCTATTACCTTAGTTCTACGGGGGGTTTTAACTAAGTTTTCAGCCATGAAAAAACTGAGGTAAATGTAACTGTAGTAAAAAGTGTATTTTTCAACTCGGCTCATAACCGAGGTAAGAAGAACCTTTTACCATAATTTTTAACCGACATCGGTAGGTTATATGACCGATGTTGGTCAATGGAAGTCGGTCGACAATGGTTGATTATACCTGCGACATAGCTTAATACGACGTCGGCATATATATGAAAGTGACGTCGGATATAGCATGAAGGCACACAGTGGGTTAGGAAAAGTTGCGATGTCATCCTAGACAACGTCGTTCTAATCTATAGCAACTGCGCAAATCATGAAAAGCGACATCACGCGCTGATGTGGAACAGTCAATAATACGGCCTTATTTTCTAAGGCCGACGTCGCAAAAAAAATGCCAAATAATTCGCCGTCGCTATAGTTTTGTTTTGGCTGTGAGATTATGCGTCATCGCCGATGAATTGGTTAGGCATCGTTTCTTGTACAATTTTATAATATTTGATGACATTACAAATCGTTGATCACTAGCAATCACATTTTATTTACAAAAAAATTCATTGCTAATATATTAAAATACAAAAGATTGTTGTGAATACCTGTCATTATCCTATTACAGCAGATATGCATTTAATAATAGATGTACAAATAATAAATTCGGGAGCGTAAAACATAAATCTTAACATAGAATGCAAGAAAGGGACGTCGTAAGGAGAAATGACCAAATTCCCAGTGTCTGAATAATGAGCGACATCGGATATTCAAATGTGTTCCAGTCAGTTCCTGCCAAATGCGACTTCGGTAACCATTCGGTCATATCTCGTGCTTGACGATGCATTAATTGACCGACGTCGCACATTCAACATGTGTTCATACTAAAATTTTATTATTTTCCATAAGTAACCCTAATATCAGCCTTTTTGCTCATTCCTTAAAAACATGTCATGATATTGGGAACACGATCAATATAAAACTATATAACATGTAACGTAGTCAACATACTTAATAAAAATATTCAATCATTGTTCAATGGGAAATAAAACATGTAGATCGAAGGTATGAACATAAAATTTCTACTTGAACATGGAATGGAGAAAAAGCTACCACAAATAATTTGAACCTGGAGATGCTCCATCTTAGATTACTTGTTGATGTTTGGGAGAAGATAGTAAATTGGGTTGAGTAGTTGAAATGTTGTTAATGGAGAGGAAAGGTGTGGAGTAGGAAGTCATGTGTTGGAGAGGAGAAATTAATGGCTCTTGTTGCTCAATTTGATATAAATATTGATGGGTTTGGGGTGAAAAGTTTGTTCAAAATTTTGGCTGAATATTTCGTTTCCCATTAGAAATTTCGTTATAAGCAACGTCGGTATTGTGTCACTCAATGGTTTGGTATTTGTGAACCTTATGCCATGTCGTTTATATGGGCCAAAGTGTAATTTTCAAAAATTGTCGTACAAATCTCGCTGTTAGGATTGTGGGCCCTGCCAATGACCTGTTCATGATAAACAAGAAAAAAATACACTTGTACGTGTGAATAACAATTTGATGTCTCCAATTCTCCATATTCGTTGTAGGAAATTGAGTGCGAAAAATGAAAAAATTCACCGGTAATCCCAAACTCAATTACGATATTCCCGAAAATAACCTTGGATACCCATAGCTTCTACACGACGTAGGTATTAGAAATACTGGTCTTATGATCCTTATATACACTTCAAGCAGATCTTCCCATATGACCCTTGTAAATATGGTTATGATTAATAATCTACAATATACTGTGTAGACCTAGTACTACTACTTTCTCTAGAAAATATGGTCGAAATTGCATTATGTCTTTATTTCATAAAGGATATGGAAAATGTTATTTCATTTTATTCTATTCGGTGGAAATTATCGTTCGCATAACGCTGATATTAAGGGTTTAAACACAATGCTAAGGAAAATGATAGACGATTACCCCTGTTTGCGCCTATGTTGAAAGATACGCACATTCTCCGTTCAGACAGTACATATATTCTCCCGATCTCGCCTCTGTAGCGAGCATTCGAGGAAGTTGTAGGTCATAGAGTATTTTTAAAAAAAATCATCTTACACTGGCTGAGGAGATTGTGGTCCCGTTACATTGACCAAAGTATGACGATATTGGAAACTCTTTCTCGTGACTTGGTGAATTAGGGTAAGGGTATCCCCGATTTTGCATTGCGACTGCTTCCACTATGTTGAAGGGACTTATTTGGAAAAATTGAAAATTTATCCGGCACGCCCAAATTGGATTTCAATCTTCGTTCACAGGACCTTTTTAAATTAAAGATCCCCCGATAATTATAATGAAACTAGTATGATTCCACAGAGATTTCCACAAAATCTTCCGATTATCCCTACCATACAAGTTAGTAATCATATACTATATTATTGACTGTAGGCCCTATATTAGAACTTCATGATATTAATGGTTGGATTTTTCTTATCTTCTAAATTTAATTTAAAATAACCTGTAATGTGTAATTTTGTATGATTTTGGTGAGGTGGAATTTATCTTCCAAATTAACAAAACTCACAATTAAGTTATTAATGGAATACTAATAAAAACGAGAAAAGAATATCCATGTGACCTTGATGCATAATTTGTAACGACATAATTGAGATAATGATACTTAGATTATTGGCTATATCCAATTTTCCTCCACCGCATTCTTCGAGGGACCTAATTGGAAAAACATAAAAGTTTATCGGTTCTGTTGAAATCAATTTTGTTCGAACCAGACGTTAATGAAGTTCATTGTCATTCACACTATCAATTACTATTGTCTAATTAACATTTTGCAATTTTTAACTTCATTTATGTGAGTTTTGATCAGCCGTGGCCCCAGCTGATCTGCCAATGGGCTGAATTTTTTGGGCCCAGTATATCCATGATCAACGTCGGTGGTATGTCAGTAACATTTCGTTGTAAATGACTTATATGTGAGGCTGGTTACTCAGTCTGACGATGGCTCATTCAATACACTAGTGGGCTGAAATGATTCGGTCCACAGTTAGACAAGTCAACGTCGCCATACCGTGGGTATTGTAACGATCATGTCGACATGCATGCGATGTCGCATTTGTGGCGGAATGCACAAATTCCATAATGCCTATACATATGGAGCCCACCTTATACATTACCTTAAACATTCAACTTTCTCTCAAACTCCAACCATCCTCCTGTCAATCCTCTCAAAGGTATTGTTTCGACATTTGGTTGTTTTACTTTCATTTTTTTTATTTACGATTGAAATTGTTATGTACAAGCATGATGTGTGAATGTGTTATTTTTTTGGTCCTCTTTGTTAGCCTGTTCGTTGTTGTTGTTGTTAGAGTCTACCTATCTCATGAATGCAACGTTGCATATCTATCGCTCCTACATCGGTTAGAGCGACTAGTGTGCGACATTGCAAGTTCACAATTTTGCTTGTTCATCTTGCATAAGATGTCGCACATATTTCAGTTAGCCATTTGGTTTTACCAAACTGTACACGACATCGATTACTTATAATTTATGCAGATGACCTATCATATACATCGCATACCTATGGCTTAACCACTCGGTTAAACTGAATTTTGTACGAATTTGTTTTGACATGTTGGCATATATATATATATATATTAATTATTAAAATATTATGTTAATTGCATTTTAACGAATCATTAAAATTTGAATTTCAAAGATCATGTGTAGTAGTGTTGGCTCTCGCCGTTACCCCATTATGGTGAGAGGTGTAATTTTTATATTTCAATTGCGTTTTCTAACTATCCTGTATTATCAATATTCAAATTTAATTTATACATATTTCCCCGATTTACAGATCCATAGAGATTCGGACAATGAACGTCCGCGAGCTATATTTGGCAACCTCGTTCCTCATTTCATCCATACCCTGACACAGACAAACTTTGGGGAAGTTCCCATCCTGGTAAGTAATCTCACACACGTATTAATTTTATTTTCAAAAATTATTTCCTATACTTAACTTTCATATTAACTCATACATGATTTTGTGTTTACAATTTAGTACGTCCCTTGCTATATTGTGAAGCTCCTACTGCCATTGAAGTTGCCTGATGTGCTCAAATGCAATGGAAGGGAGTACCACATACATTACTCGGGGAACAAGATGATGAAGAGCTTAACGCCGAAAGGTTGAGAGCAGTTTCTGTTGGTGAGAGACTCAGCAAAGGGGACACCCTCTACTTCGAGCTGGTCAATCATACCGGCCATGTAGTTTTTAATGTCAAACTTCTTCCACATTGATGTATCGTAGTTGGAACAAGATTATTATTTATGTATTTCAATATTTAATATTTAATTTATAATCTTCCTGTTAGATATGTTATTATAATATAATTCAATCCTTATTATTTAACCTAACATACGCAAAAAGTTTGAATAAAATTATCTGTAACAAAAACAAAACAAAAAATATGAGGTATTGTGGCAATAAGTCTTGAACAAGCAAATTTGTGTTGCGAAATTTGTATTTAAGTAATTTCCAACTGTTACCCGGCTGCTTGGTTGGCCAAAATTGTTAGGCCCAACAAATTCTGCAATGTTGCTCAGCAGTCGACATCATGTCACCTCACCCAATTTTGGTGCGACATCACCTAAGTCGAGGAGGGTAAAACAATTGTTCAAAACAACGTGTTTCAAAACAATTATAAATAAGGGGACCCTGAAAATAAGTTCAACCATCCATTCACAGATTTCCCACGAATTCCAGCAATCTCCAGCTTCCTTCTCATATTCTCTACTTAGGAAAATGGTTTGTTCTTCCCCTAACACCCAACATTTCTAATTCTTACTTTACAGTGTCAGATCTGTGGTCTGTGAATGTGTTTTCATTTTTTTGGCTATCTAGTTTTGTCTCTGATTTTGCGAGTGTGAACTTTCTATTAGTTGAAACTAAGGTACAATATTTTGGTTTGTTGCAAAATGGTTTTTGTTTAATATCATGTTCATTATGCCAAATATTTCTGGTTATATGTTTTTTTTCCCGTAGCAATCTTTGATATATGCAACATCGTTAGTTTGTCTTCCACAACTCAGTTTATGCGATTATAGTGCAACGTCGTAGCTTCTTATTTCCAGGGTGACCTTCAAATTGAACGAAATGTAACCAAAGTCGCATTATGACATTACATTCCACAATTTTTTGGCATATGCGATTTCTCTTCTGTTTAAGTCTTGCCTTCAGCTTAACCAGTAACTATGCAAAGTCATACATTTATGTCGGTCATCCCACTGGTTCGAGCCAACATACACCTGCGCCAACGTCACACCTTGCACTATTTTGGGATGTTCGCACATAACAACTTCCTTTTTCATGCAAGACTGATGGCTAGCGAAAGATCGTCTAATCCACCCTTTTTCCAGGTCTTTGACCAACGTACATATATATTTACTAGCTAACAAATCTTCACACGTTAAATATATATAAAAAAAATAGTTTATATACAGTTCATCGCACAACGTCGTAAACCGGACACTGTTAGTTTGATTGACATCGACCATCATACAATGACTCTTGATAGCCCACATTTCCATTGCATTCTCAGGCAGCTGAATTTTGGGGAAAACCCCACTTTGGTAAAGCTTTTAATTAAATAAATTTTATTTGTTGACAATTGCATATATATAAATACATATTACAATTTTTTTAAATTTATCTAAGTACATATCATGTTAGATTGTACCACTGTTGCTGACTGAGAGGCTCCCGTAGTGCTGAGGTGCTATGGGACAAGATGGCGTATGAAATACTCGGGGCAAGGTAAGATCAAGGCCCTTTCTCCAAAAGGTTTTGGAGAATTCCTTAGGGGAAACAACCTACGCATCGGGGACACCTTGTTCTTCAAGGTACTACGAGTTGGGGGGTCAATCATCTTCAAGTTCATCATTGTCCATGGTGATTGAGTTTATTTTATTTTCACTTACGTTGAAACTTAGACAACTTTTATTAGCATTTATGTAAAACTTGAATGGATATTTTCATAACTTCTATTTTTAAAATTATTTAACTATCTTATTTGAACATTATATAGTTCACTGTGTATATGTGCAGTTTTATTTGTGCATGATTTTATAAAATCATTTAATAATGCTATGATTTAAAACCATTGAACAAACGGTGTGGACGTTTACGGAAGTTAATTATGATTTTTATAGGGTTTGTAGCACAATGATTGTTGGTTACTGTAATGTCGCATTGTTCGGTTATGTACATACCCCTGAATTAATCATGATAACAGGATAATGGGAGGAGAAAGATGCCAAAAGGGGGAGAAGCGCACGATAACCATCTTTTGTATTCATTTTTCCTCTAACGCCGTCAAATTATTTACTTTAACGTATATTTTACATATCAACGACTTCTGTATTCAATCGGACCACATGTCGGTGAAAACGACGTTAAATGCAAAATCGGTACATGTGTGAATACAACATGTGCGATGTTACACATGCCACGGCAGCATTATTTACTTCTAATTTTTAACCTTTTACTTCGGTTCAAAAAATAATCGAATTTAAAAGGCAATTATTTACCTCATTTTTTATAACCGGGGTAAATGATATCTTTTACTTCAGATTAAAAAAACCGAGGTAAAATAACTATTTACCTCAGTATTTTGCATTAATAAAAAAACTGAGGTAAAAGAGGCGAAGTAATAGGTGTGATTTCATGTAGTGTTATCATCCACCTCACATCTCAATGGTAATGCCACTTCTCCTCCATCATTGTAGAAATAATATCTTCATCCTGTTTTCACTATCTCCAATATCTAGCACAAAGTTTAGGTCTTGGATGGCTTCAAGGTTGCGTACGGATCGTGGGTACATTTCTTCAATATTTATGCCAAAGGTTACAAAGTTCTTGCACACATTGACGGTACGCCGTCTCCCTCCGAGAATGATGCAACCTATGAAGCCAGGTATGAGATTGATGCCCATGTTCTTCAATGGATCTACGGAACATTGAGTGATGACTTTCTCTCGCGGGTTCTTGAGGATGAATCAATTGTGTACGCCGCGTGGACTCAAGGGAAAAAAAATTCACAACAAAGGCGCCCGCGCGGCGTTCTTGGAGAAGGAATTCAACAATCTGAAACTTGAAACTATATCATCTCTTAAGGCATGCTGTCAGCGCTTACGTGAACTTGCTAGACAATTGAAAGACATCAACATTGTTGTCAATGATCAACATTCAGTGCTCCAACTAGTGTGAGGATTGCCAAGTGAATTTGATACGGCTGCCTCTTGCATTCACCAAATGATGTCATCCTTTGAAACTGCTTGTAGTATGCTCGAACTGGAGCAGCAACGCCGAGGTTCTCATGAAGAACTGGCGAAAGAAATGGCAGTTCCACCACCACTAGCCCTTGATACCATGCTAGATGGCCCACTTTCTCAGTCGTATGTCGGCTCTCGTGGCTCCATACATCATCGTCCCTATCACGGATCGTCTACGACCATCAGCAGCCTAGCTCCATACCTCACTGGACTCTATCACCGCCATTGATGTCATAATGGGGTTCTTAACTGGAACCTTAGCTCATTACTCTAGGTTGGGTGCCTTCTGGTAGCTTTGGTACCCTTCTCCATCTCGTGGACTACTGATGAGAGGCCCCGTCCTGAAATGTTTTCCATCTCAGGTGCGTGGCTACGTCCAAGGATAGGCACATCTTACCGATATGGAGAAACCTCAGGTGAAGGACCTTCGTTAGGCATTCTAGGCTTTAGCCATCCAGCCCGGCAGCAACCTACAATGGTACATTGTCTCACCTCACCTCTGGTGTAGGTAGTATGGTTTCTCCTTTACATATGAGCAATATTCATTCTATTCTTGTTGGTAATTGAAATAGTATTATGGTTTATGGTTCTGGTGTGTCAAGAAAAACAACCACAAGTCTTAACCTACATCTTACCGATGTCCTACATACTCTACACGTTGTTAAAAACCTTATCAATGTTTGTCAGTTAACAAAAGGTAATAATGTGACAGTTGAGTTTGACCCTTTTGGTTTCTCGGAGAAGAAATTCATAATGGGAAGACTATTTTAAGGAGCAATAGTGCTGCTGAGTTGTATCCTGTGTCTCCCCCTCCATCGTTCATTTCAGTCACCACGCATGCTCAGTTTTTTGTTACTTTTTCCTCGGATAAATGGCACTCTTTTCTTAGACTCCTCGGTGCTCCTGTCTTCAACCATCTCCAGTCTTAGTCTCACATTTTTTTAGTAAAGAGCCCAACTCCATTTTATGTAATTCTTGTCAAATCAATAAACATAAAAGACTACGATTTTTTTACCCCACCTCTACTACCGTCAATCCTTTTGATATTATTCATAGTGATTTGTGGACGTCACCTATTTTTGGTAAAAAATATTCAAATATTATTTTGTCTTCATTATTAATTTTACCCAAAATGTATGGGTTTATCCCTTAAAATTCAAGTCCGAGGTGTTTTTAAAATTTGTGCAATTTCATGTGTATGTTTAAACTCAATTTCAACACAAAATTAAGTCCTTTCAATGTGATATTGGTCATGAATTCGATAACTCCTCTTTCTATAAATTTACCGCAAAACACAGCCTGGTCTTCCTTTATTCTTGCCCACAAACCTCGTCACAAAATGGTAATCTGCCATCTGAATGAAATCATCCTAGCCTTTCTATATCATGTGCCTCTTTCACCAACCTTATGGATGGAAGCTCTAAACTCCGTAGTCCATTTACACAACATCCTGCCCACCAAAGTTCTTGCCTTCAAGTTTCCCACTTTCGCATTATTTTTCAAAGAACCACCATATGATCATCTTCGTGTCTTCAGCTGCACCTATTACCCCAACCTCTCTGTTAAAATGCTCCATAAACTCGCACCTCGCTCTTCTTGTCGTGTCTTCCTCGGTTATATATCCTAATTTCGAGGTTATCGTTTTCTTGGCTTATCTACAGGATATGTCAATGTGTCCCCTCATGTCACATTTGATGAATCAGTCTTTCCCTTCTCTGAGTCAAATAGTGTCACAACCTCTGCCTACCAGTTTCTCAATTTATCTTTTGATCGTGTCCCTCCTCTCATCCTTGAAAACATCACATTATCACCCCAGCCTTCCAAAACTTCTTCCCCGCCACCGGATACCACCTTTCCTTCACATCCCATCCCAAGCCACCCCCACCACCTCACCCATCAACCTATCTACCCTCCCATCACACACCCGAGCCACTACCATCATTACCATATACGTCGACACTAACAATGCAAACCGCCTCTCGCGTCCCACCACCACTATCCCGGCCTTTCCACACAATGAAAACCCAAGCCATGAACGGTATCTTCAAACCTCAAGCTCTCATCTTAACCGCATCCACCACCTATTCTCCACTTTCCAAATCACCACGCCTAGCCCTACAGGACCCCAACTGAGATATTTCCATGCAGGACTAATTTCATGCATAAAGGGAAAACCACACATAGGACTTGGTACCTCGGACTGCTAATGATCATGTCATTCATTAAATGTGGTTATAGCATCACAAGTTTCATTCTGATCGCTCTCTGCAATAGTATAAGGTTAGGCTAGTTGTTAATGGGAAAACTCAACAGGTTGGAATTCACTGCGATGAAACATTAAGTCATGTGTTTAAGCTACCCACTATTTGCAATGTGCTAAGCTTGGTGGTATAGCTTGATGTAAAGAATACTTTTCTGCATCACGACAAGCGTGAAACAGTATAGTGGCATCAGCTGCTTGGGTTTGTTAATCTTGAGGTGCCTCAACATGCTACCACCTTTGAAAGTCTTTATATGGCCTCAAGCAAACACCTCGAGCATGGTTTCAGATATTTACCATTTTTTTCTATCTCGCGGCTTCAAATTCAGTGTTTGCAAAAATTCATTATTCATCATGAGCCATGGTGGGCACATGGAATATTTTCTCCTTTACGGTGATGATATTTTCTGCACAGCTTTGAACACGACACTTCTCTGCAACATCATCTCCGAACTGTCCAGGGAATTTTCCATGAACGACCTTGGTGCTCTATCATTTTTTGGGTATCTCATTTTCTCACTCCTCGAATAGCTTATTCTAATCACACCAGCAGTATGCCCGGGACATTCTAGGTCGGGCATCCATGTCATCTTACAATCCGTCAGCGACTCGTTTTGATAGTAGTGTAAAGCTCAGCATCACCATCGGTCCTTTGATCGATGATCCCAGTTTGTACATGAGTCTGGTTAGAGCTCTTCTGTACCTCAACATCACCCATCCAAACATCTCCTATGTGGTACAACATGTTTGCTTATATATGCATCTGCACGTGAACCTCATATTCAGTTGATTAAACACATTTTGAGGTATGTCCAAGGTACACTTGATTTTGGACTTCATTTAGTCAAGTATCCGTCCCACACGATTAGTGCTTATTCTGATGTGGACTGGACCAGCTGTTCAAACTTTTGTCATCCGATTTCTGGCTATTGTGACTTTCTTGGTGACAACCTAGTTTCGTGTTCCTGAAATGCCAGGAAACTATCTCTCGATCTAGTGAAAAATTTGAATATAGGGGTGTTGCAAATGCAGTTGTTGAAACGAGTTGACTACGTAATCTACTTCTTGAGTTGCAACTTCCTATCAGACGTACTACACTTTTCTATTGTGACAACATCTCTGTTGTATAAGTCCAGCAATCCACTGCGACATCAACGAACCAAGCATGTTGAGCATGATATTCATTTCGACTATGAGAAGGTTTATTTTGATTATGTGTGTGTGCTTCACGTTCCCTTAGAGTACATGTATGCTGATATCTTTACTAAGGGACTCCCACGTCACATTTTTCTTCAATTTCGATCCAGCTTCGACTGGGGGTGCATTAGTTAGTAAATATGTAATATTTATTTTCCTAGATTAGCACAATTGTAGATATAGTATTACTCTCTTGTACACTCTATTTATACTGAATAATGATCAATCACATGGTACGGGGTTATGCAAACTTACAAAACATTAAGAAAACTACGAATTCCTAAGTTTACCAGTTTGGTTAAAATCTAAAAATTACTATGCATTATTATCGAATAGCGTAATCAATTGGGGATACCGGAAATATTACCTGAAGAAGGTATATACCGTATACGCAAAGAAGAGTGTTGGTACAGAGGTGATTTGCAGGCAGAAAGGTGGTGGAGGAAGAGATGCCGAGAGATCTATGGGTATGGACACAAAACAATGATGCCGGAATACTGATGTCGGAATCTCCTTCCAGCTCATGGCCATGAGGTCCTTGAAAGCATGCTCAATCTCAGAGTCTTATACCACATGTATGTGAGCCATGTTCTAGTATGAGCGCGGTTCCGGCGGCTGAGCGTGGCGATTCTAGTAGCAGAGTTGTAACTGTTAGAATTGAGGGAATAACTTTGTATTAGGGTTTCAGAAAATTGTATATACCCTCGTCCCGTCAGTTTTGGCATATTTGTTTTTTCCAAGTCAAACTTGGGTAAACTTTGAGCCTATATATAAATTAATATATTTATAATATAAATAACATATGAGATATTGTTAAGCTCATCTTAACATCTATTTTCTAAATATCAATTTTTATCCAAAATTATTAAATATAATTAGAGATATTAACGGGAAAACATGATGATTGAAGATTGCAAATTACTAAATATGACAAAATTGGTGGGACAGAGGGAGTACATATATAGTGTAAACTTTTAAATATTTGCACTATATATCCTCAAATTTATTTACAGATTTTAAAAAGAACCCATCCATATCAAACTATTTAATAATTGCATAATAATCAATAGATAAATTTTAGGTTGCAAAATCAAGAATTGGCGTGGTTGAAGAGAAATAGTGTACTAAACATACTTCCTTCTTTCAGCTTTATTGGTATATTTATCATTTTGTAATGTTCATTTTATTTTGATACAATTATGGTAGTCCTTCTTTCGCATTTCAACTTGTAATTTAACTACTCCCTCCGTTTCTCTATAAGTGGCACCATAGGTTTGGGTGCTTGGATTTAGGTAGAGAAAATAAGTGGATAAAATTGAATGTAAAATGTAAAAAATAGAATGAGTGGATGAAATTGAAGGGATATTATCTAAAATGGGAAGTGTGCCAATATAAAATAAACAATCCAAAACGGAAAGTGTGCCAACAATAGAGAAACAGGGGGAGTATTCATTTAGTCAAAACTTTCTAACTTTGACCCTATAATTGAATTGATATATAAACATAAATATTATTGTATGATACATTGTTAGATTCGTTATAACATATATTTTCACAATATTATTCTTATTGAAAGACATTAAGGATCAAACATTTTTCAAGTCAACTGATCAAAGTCAAAGTGTGTAGATTGAAATGGAACAGAGGAAGTATACTTAGGTTATGCTAACCATTCATTTTACATTTTCAACATTTCATTCAATTTGCAACATAAAAGTATCATCTCTTAAAATTTTGTATTACCTCGTCCCAACCAAAACTCCATATTATATTTTTACACGAATATTTATACATATTGATGTGATCAAATTTTAGTCAAACGCAAATGAATGAAAAAAATTGGCCAAATTTCAGCCTAAATAAAAAATAATCGAAATGTAAATCTTTGATTCAAACAGATAAAATAAAAAGGGTAAACTTTTGGATGGAGCAGACCAAGAGAAAGTGCCGCAATTTTTTACTTTTTCTGTAAAATTGAAACACGTATCGATAACAGTGGTCAGAGTTAACCTGAATTGACCAGGTACAATGATTGAAGTTTGTCGAGATGCAGAAAAACACGTGGAAATCATTCCTGGTTTGGTGAATTCATTTATTTGTTGGAAAAAAAAAACAATAACGCTTGCCCGTAGCACTCCGCCTGTCTGGCACCATAGGTCTTGGTGGAGGAGGTAAATTCACGGTAAATCAACGCCAGGACTCGTTGGGAGTCACTACTCGATGCACATAAGGGACCCAAGCCACAGTCCATAGGCCCGCAAATGGGGCTCGGTGCCGGTAACTCTTGAAGAATCCCCACACTACCGCTGTCGAGTTTCGAACCATTGATCATTGGACCAACATACCAACGTCCCAACCGTTGGGTACACCCGTAGCTGTAAATTTTGTTGTGATGGTGGCGCATCCGTTTATAGGCGGGCGCAGTCATACGTGAAAGCTGCTGTGTACAAATCAATTATAGTAAAAGGGAAACGTCCTCGACTTCGATTGCACCATGTACGTATGCAGTGATGCAAATGATTGGTGATGTTAGTAGCAAGTAGACTACATTACTAGTTGGAATGCGTTGCGTTAAGTTACGTTACGTTACTTTCCAGTTCCACAGATCCCCTTAACCTGGAACTGGTAATGGCGATTAAGGAACCCCTGCTCAAGGATCCTCTGTACCACGAAATATGCCCCGGCTGCAAAGTGGATCGGATGAAGCAGTTGCAGACAGGTTTTCCCCTTAAACAGTTCATCACCATATGGACTGTTGTGCTTTGTGCAGGTACTAACTGTTGATGAACGATGCTACTTTCATTTTAATGCTGGAATGCGCTTAATTTACTATGATTTGCTTCATTGTGCTGAGAAGTTGAAATTGTTTTTTTATTTCTCAAATGTATCACATTTTAGTTTTCATTGATTCTTTCCGCAGCTCTGCCGATATCCACTCTCTTTCCCTTTCTCTACTTTATGGTAAGTAATCACATTTCCTTCAATTGTTCTTGATAGATGAAATTTCAGGATACATTCATTTTAGGATTGTAAATAAATGAGATTGCAGGTGAGGGACTTCCATGTTGCAAAGAGGGAGGAAGATATTAATTCCTATGCGGGCTATGTGGGTAGGTGTTATTGAGCCTTTTTACTATGTGCTTTCTTGATATCTGTCTGAGGGTTTTGATGTATTGTTGCTATTCACTGCGCTTGAAGGTGCGGTCTACATGCTTGGGAGAACTCTAACATCTGTACTATGGGGCGTCGTGGCTGATCGATATGGTCGGAAACCAGTCATATTGATGGGCATTATCGCAGTGTACCTGTTCTTATTCTACATCTGCCCTTGGGTTCTAGTATAATTTCGAGGTGTGATGAGACTGACTTCCTCCCTTTTGGTTTCAGAATAATCTTCAACACTCTTTTTGGCCTCAGTTTAAACTATTGGATGGCGATGTCCACGAGGTTCCTTCTTGGAGCTTTGAATGGTCTACTTGGACCAATAAAGGTATCATGTCATTTGGTATCTAACAATGAGGCTACTGGTATCTTGTTTACTTCTAATACCAACCCAACATAGAATTTCTCTGTCCACAGGCATATGCAACTGAGATTTTTCGGTCAGAGTATCAAGCTTTAGCTCTCTCAGCAGTAAGGATATTTCATTTTGCCACCCATATAGATTTCTATTTGCAATGTACCTCAATAACTAGAAAAAATTTCCGTATAAAACATCTGTAATGTATCTTTTGAAGATAATTAAGATAAAAGGTTCCGTAGAAAGGATCAGATTTAGTACAATTGCAGGAACTCTACTAATAAATTCTCTCAGATTAGTACATCATGGGGAATAGGATTGATCATTGGTCCGGCTTTGGGTGGCTTTCTCTCCGAGGTACTGTTTCTGATTTATTGTCATTCTTCATTAGCTTCCCTTCCTAGTTCCTACAACCCTGCTTTCTGGATGGAATACTTCTGACCAACTCCATGCTGCTTCAAATTTTGAGAGTACCGAGGTTTACCACTTGAGCCAAATTTTCTCTATTGAAGTTGCTATCTGTAAAGTTTGACCGCTCTAAATAAGTTGCAAAAAAATAAGCAAATCTTAGAGCTTTCATAAATTCTGTGCTTTAACCTTAGTGCCTAAATTTTTTATGTGTGTGTAAGTTGAGTCTGTGGTTTTCTTATTCTGCATCATATCCATGTGAGCACTGATGTCATGTTTTTTCTTTTGGTTTCTCTACTAAGCCTGCAGAGAAATATCCAGCCATATTTTCTTCAGCTTCTATCTTTAGGAGGTAAGGGTTCATGGTGTGAATTAGTTTTGTGCTATTATTTCTTGACTTCCTCATACTTGAATTGTTTTGCAGATTTCCGTACTTCTTGCCATGCCTTACCATATCAGTATTTGCACTGTTTGTGTCCATTTCTACATATTGGCTTCCGGTATGTATCATAACTATCTCGTCTTCAATTTGTTACCTATTGGCATGCTTCAGAGTTCAGATCGAAATCTTTTATCTGATGATTTCAAAATAACAGTCTGAATTGCATAAATTATAATATATCCGCTCTGAATTCACAGAATTTTCATGCTCTACAAAGCTATATATTAGTTATAAACCTGCAACCCATGGTAATAATCTGGGAAATAAAATAACCGTGGGAATTAAGTTATCCATCAAGTTCAATGGTATGTTTTTTTTCTGTTGATTAAGTACCAGTTGAGAAATTGATTTGTTTTTTCAAGCTTTCATATCTCTTGTCCCTTGCTGTTGTGAAATAATATATCAGTATCTTGCTAATCATTATCAATGCATCTGCAATGAGATGATGAATTTGAGTAATCAGATGTTTGATTATGTGCAGGAGACATTGCACAACCATCCTCCAGCAGCCAACCCCCCTCCTGAATCATATGAAGCACTGGAAGCTGCATTGCAAGGATCTCCACACAAAACAGAAGCACAGGAAAAACAAAGTACTGCTGCGAAAAGTCTTTTCAAGAATTGGCCATTGATGTCATCTATTATAGTATATTGCATTTTTTCACTTCATGATATGGCTTACACGGAGGTATAGTTAACAGCTACACAGCATTACATAGTTTACATTTTTCATGTAATCTTTTAATCTCGTTGCTTATCAATGGATCTCTTACCCTTGTTTTGATTGGGAGAGCTTGGATTATTCTTGACATTATTGTGTCTCATCGCTGAACTTGTTCTTTTTTCAAATTTTATTTTCTTTCTTCAGATATTCTCACTGTGGGCTGTGAGCCCCAAGAAGTATGGAGGCTTAAGTTACACTACCCAATCTGTTGGTGAAGTTCTAGCAATTTCAGGTAAGTTATGCTGTGAAAGAAAGCTTTGAATTTGTTGGGTACAACACCTTGGCCATCATTTTCACTGTTTCCACAAATTTACAGGTTTTGGTCTTTTAGTTTTCCAACTCTCTTTGTATCCTACACTTGAGAAGATGCTTGGCCCAATTATGGTTGCTCGAATTTCAGCAGTAAGCATTTCCACAGTGTTTGCCCCATAAAATGCTCCAAATCACAGATACTTTTCCAAGTGATAATAGATGACACTCTGTTTGTAGGTTACATCAATACCCCTTCTGGCAAGTTACCCTTTTATAGCTATGCTTTCCGGTGTTGCCCTCTCGCTAGTCTTAAACTGTGCTGCTGTGTTGAAAAACGTGTTATCAGTAAGTGTTTCCAAGGACCATATCATTTAATATTCTTCTCGGCTAAATGCTAGCTGTGCACATGTGAAGCAAATGATCTTGCTATAATGCTATTCAATAGTTTTTCCAGATAAATTTTTACATTTCTTCGTGATTACATTTTGTTTACAGGTCTCCATTATTACAGGTTTGTTCATACTCCAGAACAACGCAGTGGTAATCTCTTTTTCACTGGCAGATTGTTGTAACAATTTCATTATTTTAGCTAAGATGTTCTTGTATTTGAACTTGTATCTGACACTAGAATCACAGGAGCAACACCAAAGAGGAGCAGCCAATGGTCTTGCCATGACAGGAATGTCTTTGTTCAAAGCTATGGGTCCAGCTGGTGGAGGTGCAATGTGAGTACCGAATTTTCAATAGCATTAGAATCCTTACTAAGCACAGCGAATTGATCTTATCTTGTCATTTTAAGCAGCCTTTCTTTTGCTCAAAAGCGTCAAGATGCTGCCTTCCTCCCAGGTACATTTTGATTGTGAGTTTTACTTCATCTCTAAGTTTAGCCCGAATATGAATTGGATTATAGGAATTTGCAGTGCTCTTGGACAGCCTTGATTTTATACAAAATCCTATCCAGTTCGCTGAGAATCAGGATAATATGTTGCCAGTTCTTTGTGCACGCTCAAGGCTCAATTCTAACTTTTTGCTTCTTTAAAACAACCTGAAAGAGGCGACTCTTCTGTTCGCATTCCAAAACAAAGGTGGTCATACCCAATGTTGAGTGGACTTACAAAGCTGATCGGGTGAAAATTTTAACATAATACGGCTGTTTGCTGTATATTTTGAATTCTCACTGCGCAACACTAATGCTATGCTAATTTATTCATTTTCTCATGATTATTCTTTGAGAATATGCACTCTACATATTCCGCGCAAAAACAAAAAGGTTATGCAGTAATCAAGCTTATTTGAATGCAGGTGTGAGTTTAGTCTTCTTCATCTTGAATGTAATTGAGGCAATAGGGGTACTGATGACTTTCAGACCATTTTTGATTGAGCGCAATCCGCATTGAAGTCACTACACAATATTTTATAGCCTGGATCTGGTTTGCCTAGCACCATTGCAAGCCTGATTATTGCAGATATCCGGGCTGTGTAGGTGACGAAGATGTAGGAAGCAGTTAGTAGGTTGCATTCATTTGGTAAATGTTATGCTGACGCAGCACTCTCTAAGGAAGTTAGCACAATTTTCTTTGGCTTCTACCGCATCTTATAATTTAGCTGTCATGATAAGTACTGCTAGTTATCAATTATTGTGTATCTTATTATGTGTAGTTTAGCTTGAAGCATACAATACAGTATATTTTACCGTATTTCAAGGAGATATCAAACTTGCTGAATCCTAGTTCCAATTGTCTGAAGTCATGTTTTTACATACAATTACAATTTCTATAAATTTGGGGACATTAATTTTTTTTAAAAAAATAAACAAGATTATTAGGGTAAAAAGATACTCTCTCCGTCCTGACAAAAGTTGCAGCTAGGGCTGTCAATTAGGTTATTCAGGTCAGGTTAGCGTTTGAATCAAATGAGTTCGGGTTGAAACGGGTCAAAATATATTTTTAGGTCTAGTTGGGTCAGGTCGAAACGGGTTCGGATTGAAACAAGTCGAAGTTTGTTAGTCGGTTTAGGTCGGGTCGAATTGAAATGGGTTCGGGTTGAAACGGGTCAAAGTCTGTATGTCGGGTCGGATTGAAAAGTGTCAAAAGTCTGTTTGTTGGGTCGAGTCGGGTCAAAATGAATTTGGGTTGAAAAGTGTCAAAGTCTGTTTGTCGGGATGGATCGGGTACATATCAAGTCAGGTTCTGATGGGTCTGTAATGCTCCCTGGGTCAGGTCGGGTTGGGTTACACTACTGGAAAATAGGTACATAGGCACTGGTATGTCAGTGTTGGGCAGGGGCGGAGCTATAAATTTTTATTTGGTTGTTCAAAATTTAATTTGGTATCTCTATCTTTGAAGACATAGTTAGAATTTTGAGAAATTTTAGAATTTAGGATTTTTAGAATTATTAGGTTAGAATCGGGTTTCAGGTTGAATTTGGGTTGAGTCAAGTTTGGGTTTGGGCCCAAATTATCATATCAGAATCGAGTTTCGGGTTGAGTTTAGGTCGAGTCGGGTTCGGGTTTAGACCCAGATTATTAGATCTAATTGGTTTCGGGCTGAGTTCGGGTATAGTCGGATTCGGGTAAATATTTTGCGTGTCAGGATCAGGTTCGGGTTGAGTTCGGTCGGGTCACTCTAGGTTGGATCAGAAATTGACAGCTCTAATTGCAGCTAGACCTGGCAAAATATAAATACACCTGAAAACCTGAAATTAAATAACCAAACCGAAATTGAATCGACACCTGAATAGTTGGACCCGATTAGTAACTCGAAATCGAAATTTCCCTATCGAGCCGAACTCAAACTAAAATTGCCAGACCCGATGGGACCCGAACCTGAAAAGGATCTACACCCGGACCCAAAAAGAACCCGCACTAGAACTGAACCTGAATCTAAGCCCGAAAAGGATCCATACCAGAAAGATACTTGATCATACCCGACTACTACTCGATTCGAAAGAAACCGAATCGATGTTAACCCGAATTTGAAGAGATTCAAATTTATTTCAACCCAAATCGAACAAGACCCGAATATGATTGTATAGTGTGTATATACTATTTACTGCATTAAAGTTTTTTACTTGTTCATATTAAATTGACAATAACATTAAAATTATAAGAGCATCTCTAATGCAAGCCTAAGCCTCCCTTTGAAAAACATCAAAAGACACTTAGAATTGATACTCTAAAAATTTAAAATCCACCTCCAATGTAAGAGTCAATTTAGGGGGGTCAATCTAACGTGGATGGCACGTGGAGTGAGGGCCTCAATTAGATATTCTGTATTCAGACGCTCATATTGAAACCGCCAGTTTGTCAAATTATCAAATTTAGAATTTTAACTTTTAATTATTTTACAATTCGAAATTTAAATGTTGGGTTAAATGCTTTTCTAACCCTGCCTTTAGCCTGAAAGTGCCAATATAACCCTGTAAAATGAGAAAGTGCCAAAATAACCCTAACTTTATGAAGTATGTGCCAATCTAACCCTGGAAGTCATTGACTTCAATAGTCAACATCGAAATTGGCTGGATTTAAAG
>JAULKJ010000008.1:9444016-9458142 GCA_032355405.1 Rubia balearica
CGATGCAGTTCTATCAACCATACTCACAGCTGAGCTGATACGTCTGACTGATGCTGCCAAAGTTGTATGGGTGAGTGACTTGACCGCTTTTGTTAACCACTGCGGTGGCTGTTCCACAACATTCAACTTGCTAGAAACTGCAGTTGAAGCATTGACATGAGCTCCATCCAAACTACTAAATTCAGCAAGCAAAGGTGACGCAGATATCCCAGGAGTGCCGATTGCAAGTGACTGGGCAGCAGTGCCCACAGTGGGTACTTGAGAGTGTCCCATGTTTCCATTATTTGAGAGTAATGAAAGGCTAGAATTCAATTTTTCCGACTCCCCGGGCATAGGTGATGGTGCCAAGGGAATTGAAGGGGATAGGGCGACAAAAGGTGAACTTGCAGGCTGCAGTGGAGTTCCAGCTTTTGTCATAGTTGTCGGCACATCCCTCTGATCAATTTGTGTGGAGTGATGGGGTGGAACCTTGGGGGAATGTGGCTGAAGGACTTGTGGAGGAGAATCAGGAAAGGGACTTCCTGATTTTATTTGGTGGTGATAAGCAGCACGGTGACCATTGGGATGATGTTGCTGGAAAACAGGTGGTTTAACAACCATCTGCTGCCTAACCTTAACATCACCAGAATCAGTTATCTGGTGTAGAGGTGACATTTGGTGTCCTGACAACTGAGCAGGATGCTGCTGCTTCACTTGCTGTTGTAGTTGGTGCTGCTGGTGATGCAGCTGTGGTTGCATTAGCTGCTGCGGTCTAGCTAACATCTGATGCATCTGTGGCTGATGCATTTGTTGTTTCAATTGCGGAGTAGGCAAAGTCTGTTGTTCTTGTCTTATATGCTGGTTCTGAATCGAATTTGAGTTTGTCTGGAGGGAGTTACGAAGATTTGATTGAAGAGTGTTCATTCCACTTAGTGATGATAAAGAATTCGAGTTCCATGCTTCAGGGCTGCCAATGGAATTTGTCTGTAAAGAAGTAACAGCCACCTGCTGCAAAGGATTTAGAGCATTATTTTGTCCCATTTCCAAGGTAGAAGCAGGCTGTACTCCACTCATCATATTTTGCTGCGAACTTGAAACAGGCGTGCTGTGTTGCAGGTTGGTGAAGCTATTCGGCTGCATTGATATTGAACTCCGAAGATTCATTGGCTGCATCCGAGGATTCATATGTTGTCCTCAATCTGAACAACAGACATTTGAGGTTGAGGAAGTTGGCCTTGTAAAGGACCCATCCTTCGTGGCCTATTCGAGTTGAGAATATGGATAATCTGTTTCTCAACAGCAGGCCACTTGTCCTTGTGATAACTCTGTATCCCACTCCTGTTGGTGCGCAAAAATCCAACACGGCTTTCCAGCACGACCTTGAAATGCCGAAACTTTTCAAGTGGCTCACTTCTTGGTTGCTGAGGTTGTGAATCATGCTGTTGCAGTCTGCTAGAAATCTTCATAAGCATGTCATTCAAATCCGCGAAATACATGTCCTTGAGGGATTTGATCTTTTGATAGACCTCCTCCTGCCAATCTCCACCGTTAGTCTGAGCTGTGGAATTTAAAGAATTTGATGATGCCTCTGCCAATCTCTGTGACTGATATAACTGCTTCTGCTCCCACTGTTTTGGGTTCGATTGCTGCGGCAAGGGTTGTGGTGCAACTGGTTGCTGATTCTGAACTTGAGTTTGCATGCCATGATCTTGATCAGAGGATTTCTGCCCAGAATTGGCTCCATTTGGTTGCACAGGATTCTGCGACTTTTTCTCCAGTCATTATCTTCATAGATTTCTTCCTCAGATAATCAGACCCGCTTGTTGCAGCCGTGTAGGTTTTCTCCTCGAACCTTGAAGCAATTTTCTCAAGTTGCAATCCCTCTTGTCCAGAGAAAGGAAGAAGCCTCGTCAAAGTGTCCATTAATTTGCTTACAATCCGCTGACGAGAATCGGCTTGAAGCTGATTCCTCCAGTCTCCTGTATCCATCGCCCGCCGATTGTTATCCATTCGATTCCTCCGATAATTACGTTCGGTCCGAAACCCTGCTTTACAATCTGACTTCTAGGAATGATTTGTTTCAGCTGATCGAACATATATATAGCCGATGGATTTGGACGGAAAATTACTACCGAATCCAAATTAAATTCGGAAAAGTCAGTCCCCCTTAGCGTCTGAACCTCAAAACCGTATCCAAGTGGGATTCAAAGCAATGCAAATCCTATTCAGAGAAGGACATGGTGTCCAAATCTAATCCTACTACTCTATAAATAGGTCATATTGACCTAAAGGAGTATGGTCGTACTGTTTTCTTTCAACAATTTGAAGAAGAAGCACGTACTATTTTGTATTCCGATGGACTTTTTCGTGTATGCATTGATAAAATTGGTTCTACTTTGTCTTTGGGAATTTTGCAGCTTCCATTTGCATTGGGATGAAAACATCCCAGAGATTGTCCAAGAGTGATGTTAGACTATTAAATTGTGCCTTATCACTTTGAACTGTTTCAAGTTAATGTAACTCAAATTTCAATAACGACATTGCAATAAAGGTGTTTCCTTTTATGGAATTGAATATTCATATGTGTTGTGGGATTAGACAGTGTCCGGTCCCGATCAATTTTTTTACTATGGGTATTTTGTTTTTATCTAATATGTTATTTTTATTTTAAACGTAAAAAAAGACGGTGATCCCAGGACAGAAATGCGGAGGGAGGGGTGCTCCAGCCTCCCCTTTGATCCGTCGGACAAGGAATATGTAAGTATCTGAGCAGGGAAAAGATTGAAGAGGAGCAAATCCGCCCCCCTTGAAATCGTAGAAGTTGCAGGTTTTGGTTTTGTTTGTGCGAAGAAGAAGACGATGTGTATTTTTTTTCCTTTTAAAACTTATCGACATGACATCGTTTTGTTCATTAATAAATTTTCTAAATGTCCGTCTCACTTTCTACCTGATTTATTCCTTACATTTTGCCTTAAATGTAGGATTGATTAGTTGTTGTAAAGCTCTAGTACAACCATACTATGCACCATTTTACCTCTACTTATTTATTTGTTTGATACTATTATGATTACTATAATTAGTTAGTTGATTGTATGGTATCTAATTATTTACTGTACAATTTCATTCATTTTTACTTTTTGCTATTTATTTTATTAGTACTTAATTAAATATTTTAGTAAATATGGCCAAACACATTGGAACTTGTATTTGTTAAAATCTAAAATTAAATATCAAGATGTATTATATTCTTTTAATTTAAAATATATTGTGAGTTAAATTCTAGTCAATCACTATATCTTAAATTTTGTGTAACAAATAATAATAATTTGATATTTTAAAAAACATAGTTAATAATCTTACATGACATTATTCTAGCGTACTTATATTAATAAGATTATATAATTTATTTAACAAATATTAACTCCACAAAAATAAAAAGAGAACTTTTTATATATACATATATAAGTAAATATTATATATATACGTGTAAATATGTATATATATTACTTATTTCCATGATGATAATTTTTAAATTCTAGAAAATTAATATTGAAGGAGTACTTTATATTTATTTTATTATAATTTATTTTAAATTTGATCGTTTACTATGAATTTTATATTGTACTTCCAATTTTAAAGTCTTAATTATGCTCTCAAATATATTTGATTTTTTTACACTGTTTAAAGTGTAGTGTCCAATATTAATTACATCTCTTTTGTTAAACCTCTCTCGATTAGAACTTTAAAGTTCGTGTCCATATAGGACTTCCATTTTCAATTGTACTTTCATTAAAAAAATCCATGGGGAAGCCAATATTATATCCTTCCATCTTATACGAGATGGTTTCGATTAAAAAAATTTTAATGTCCAAAAAATAATTGAATAATTTTTTATTCAATTTCATTTTTAAAATTTATCCAAATTAATTTGGAAAAGATTATAAAAATTTTATTTGAAAAAACTAATTTGATAAAAATTAGGATTTGGTTTCTTAAAAAGAATCAAAGACAATTTCAAAATACTAAACTCCTCAAATTAGATATGAAGAAGTAAAGTAAAAAAAATCATATTTTTCTCATTAATTATTTTTCAATTTAGAGTGTTTGAATTCTCTCTTTTTAACTTTTATATTTGAAATTTGAGTTAAATCTAAAACAACCCTGTCTTTTAACTGAAAAGGCCAATATAACCCTACAATCTCAGAAAGTGTCAATCTAACTTTTGACTCTACTGACTTTTTAGTCAACCTTTCTTTGGCCTAAAATTGTGGAAAACATAATTTTTCACTTGAGTTAAAAAAAAAATACAAAAACATAGAAATGACACTTTTGTTCATTATTCGCCTCTTTCTTCCCTCATCTCGAATGACACGATTGACTAGGGTTCCCGATGTTCTGGCGGTGGTGAGTGGAGGGGAGAGGGGGAGGGGTCGGTAGGGTGGCTGTAGTGTGGTGATGAGTGGCTAGGAAGGGGTGGTGATGGTCTGAGGAGATCGAACCTAACGACGGGGAGGGCCCTCTTTATGGCGGAGGTGATGGGGAACGAGGGTTGCCATTGAAGAAGAAGATGAAGCTTAAGCTTAGAGAAGAGAGAGAGATGGTGAATTAAGAGGCTTCCGTGCTAGTTAAAGAGGGCGGAAAAATTGACGGCATCGATGAAGAGGAGTTGATTGGGTCCACCTGGAATTTTATCTTCATAGTTTATGACAGCACCAGAGTGGCGGAGGAGTTTTCCGGCAGTAGAGAAGGTTTTCGGCAGCGGAGGAGCGGCTGCACGGTGGAGAAACGGCGGTGAAGAAGTAGAAAATTAAGGGTATTTTAGATAAAAAATTTTTAGCTTTTTAGTCAAGGGTATTTTTATCATTCCACTTTTTGTCATTGCCAGAATTTCATAGGTCAACGTCAGAATTAGGGAATTTGGTTGTATCGGCACAAAAGTTAGGGTTAGATTGACATATACAATAATAAGTTAAGAGTTATATTGGCATATCTAAGACTGTAGGGTTATATTGGCACTTTCATCCAAAAGGTAGGGTTATAAATGTATTTATCCCTTGAAATTTTTATCACTGAATGGATTAATCAACTATACTTTGTTATTTTAATGCACAATTCGTAAAAATTTATGTATAATTTAGGTCCCTCAAATTAAAATTCTTGGTTCTGCCTCTCCGTCCATCGGCGATTATAATGAGTGAAATTGACATCCAACCTATATAACCTCTAGCAATAACCAATATATTGTAAGAATATCTATATTATATGTCAAAAAGATTATTCGTTTATTCTATTACACATTAGAAATCCAATAAAACTATAATATCACTCTAGGGAGAGAAGAAATGTGCAGCGGCATTTTGAAATTAGCAATAAAGGTTTGGTTTATAGACATGAAGATATCTTTAATTTTGAGCATTCACCCAGTGTAGTATTTTAAATTAAGAGTGAAATTGACGATGACTTATATAATTTTAGTCATTATACCTTATACTACTGTCAAAAATATCACACACATACATTCAATAAAAAATCATTCATAATACTGATAGCACTATTATGTTGGTGTACTCATTCTAACATTCATGGACATCACAAAAGTTAATCAAATTTTTATTTGAAGCGACGCCATGTTATATGTTCATATAGGTGACATCAATAGCACTTGATCTACAATAATGGAATAATACTCACCCTTAAAACTATGTATTATTAAATACACAATCAAATTCATCAATAAGTTATCGACAACTTGATTTTACTGCAATGAACCTTCAAATAGTGGTAAAACTACCAAAAGGTTAGGTTTCTATTGTTGCTGATTTAATCAGTCAGGTCCCACACTCATCTATTTATAAATTGTACAAACTATGTGATGTTGGGTGGACATTAATTTGGTGGTTGATCCTTGCTAAAAAACATTGAATTGCAAGACCAAGCCTCCGATTTGCTAGGGAAAAACACTCTGATGCTAAAGTCAGCACTAAGGTGTATGCTCATAAGAATAGAATGAATAAATCAGAGGCATGCCATGGTAAGTATGTGGGTTGAGCCTTTTAAGTTCTATGAATCATACTAGAGTAAAGATACTCGTTCCTTATCGGGATAGGCTTCTTCCATGATAGAATTGGTACTGAGTTATACTTCCTTAAGTGTACTTCAATCATGAGAACCTTTGATCGTAGTAGGCTTTAGGCCAGCAATAATGTCAGGACCTGATCACATGAGCTTCGATCCATGTTGATGGGCTTCAGCCTAACCATCATCACTCTCCCCCAAGAAAGGCAAAGGTCAAGTTTCGTCAGACACCTTTGGTTTTCTCAACTATTAAAAGATTATAAGCATTCAAAATTCTCACACATACACTTCACATTAACTAAAGCTCCACGTTTTATTGTCTTGGGTAGAGAGAAAGTGATTTTTGCAGGCGGCGCATGATATCATCTATTTTTTAGGCACTCATCATTACACTCAATTTCAAAATCCGCCCAAATTTTGCTGTTATAAAACCCAAAAATCCTTTTTACTTTCTCAGTTTATAGATTCCATTAAGCCATTTCCCCCAAGAGTGTTGCCTACTTGAAAACCTTTCACATTATCCTCGGTTCAAAATCATCCGAATTAAGTTGTTCTACATCTACGGTCCTTCTTGCTCACTCATCATGTATGATTCATTCACTCTAGCACCACTTTCCCTCTCTCGGATCGTGTATTCTCTCCAAGAAGGGGATGAGCACCTTAGTGATTCTCGTGCTCCTTTGGGAGACAATGGTCTCCCTGGAGGTGGCGTTTCCACCTCCAATGTTCCTTCTATCATGAAGGAAGAGAATAAAAAAAAAGAGGATTAAAACGGTGATAAACCTGATCCCACTGTACGTCTTCCCAGCAGGAACATAATGGTGGCTGTAGAACAGAAAGTTGCTCCACTGTAAAGCCCCTATAATGCAATTCGGATTGCTTCTTGCCGAAAACACTTGGTTTTCCATTCCTCGGGCAGGTGAGACTCTTCGGTAACTCCCTGCCGGTAGGACGGCCATTTGAAATATATGCAGATACACTTCTCCATCAAGTCTCATTTGCTGAAAATATATTCTAGATTGATTTATATGAAGTCCCGTTGATTCTGATGACACTAGATGTAGCCGCCATGATAACGATTAGTTAGGTACTTTTATGAAAATCTCCAAAAATAAGTCTAGTTTTCCCATAGAAAGAAATCCTTGAAAATAAGAGTGTTATTGAATGTTTACAAGTTATTGCTCATCATCATCACAATATAAAGTGAGTCATTGATTATCAGTTCTACTTTCAATATAAACGTCTCCCAGACATTTGCCATTCGTGTGGATGTTTGGATCACTCCAAGATGGAATGCCCTCTAAAAACCCTTCCACAGAGAGAATTTTTTATGCCAATGAGATACAATAAATGGATGCACTATGACAATCAACAATCCTTCCCCCAACGTGGACTAGGAGTGATGCACCAAAGAAGAA
This sequence comes from Rubia balearica, assembly GCA_032355405.1. NCBI lineage: Eukaryota > Viridiplantae > Streptophyta > Magnoliopsida > Gentianales > Rubiaceae > Rubia > Rubia balearica. The sequence goes on from JAULKJ010000008.1 coordinate 9,451,489, forward strand.
GGCAGGAACAAGTAATGCAGCAAAATCAAATGCAAATAGTAGGTTAAGAAGTATCACTAAGTACACAACAAGAATAAGGATCATTGGCCTCACCATTAATCAATATAACTAATAAAAACACTCATGACCACACGGTGAATAACCAGAAACATGCAAGCTCAAGAAAAAATAAAGGCAGTCAGAGTCACTATTTTAGAGTTGTTCCACACTATAAATGGTCAAGAGGTAATCATGCCTGCTTTGAAGTAAAATAGAGAGATATTACCAAAGAAATTATTCGCGGTACACAACAATAGCATACCCAAGTCTTTGTTTGGAGGCTCAATTTAAGGCATAAATGGGCATAAACTCTAGAAAAATTAATCCAAAGTCATATAAAGAAACATCCATAATCCAAGCTACCTATCACTCACTACAAAGGATCACACGATTACACAATCCAAATTATGATAGTCTAGGTAAGTGATTTTTTACTAAGGAAATACTGATAAAAAAATATAACCCTAAATTGGGCGTCAAAACTTCCTCCCCGTGGACTACCCCCGGGGATCTTTTTGCAAGTATTCGAAGAGGCTAAGTTCTCCGTGCTGATTCCAAAAACTATGCTTAATCAGAAGGATCCCCCACATCAAATATAATAACTCATATATTGGCTAAATATACAAAGCAATCTAAAGAATATGTCACTTGATGGGATCACATCCCACCAGGTGTAAATGAAATGTTGTATTTTGTATAACATAACTAGTGATTATTATAATAGTTTAGATGCTACTTAGAAACATTTTGATTGTAATTTTGTAATCCAGAGTTGTGGAATGGAAGTAAAGAAATTTGGCTTAACGGGAGATTGAAAAATTGAAGACCAAAACCAAATTCATGATCGAAGAAAGGAAGGTTGTGACCGCGGTGTAGCTCGTGTTGAAGATTTAAGGTTGTAGTTCCACAACCTCAGATGGCATTGCCGCAATCGTGGATTCGGCACTGTTTGTAGATTGAATTGTTTCCAAGTTTGATTTCAATTAGACTTCTTTTGATTTTTCATATATATATTTTCCTTATATATTTTCTTCAAGTATTTAGACTTAGTATAACTTAAGTTTTGATACCTATCATAATCTTAGAATTCATTAGCATACTTTCTTTTGGATCTAGTTTTTAATCTAAAAACTTTGAAGAACTAAACTTCTTTTATTTCATCTAGCGATTGAAGTCATATACTAATTTGGATCTAAGATCGTAAACTCTTGTTCGATTTTCTATTGGTTGCATTAACTCTCATGCTCTTAATTTCCATAAATCTTGTTGATTGATCATCTAGGTTAATTGATATTATTCATATTGTTTGGATTTGGTTATTATTTTTTGAATTTCTTTATCCATAGTAGCAATCATAATTTACAGGAGTGTATGGTTATGAAGAAATTTTAATAATGAAAGAGAATTATTTTCATGTTAATACTATGGTTATGGTTATGTGTTGCATGAATTCTGCTAAATTTCTATGTTTATTATTGCTATTAACTGAGTTTTTCAGAGTTTTAAAATTATTTTTATAGCAAATATTATCAAGGCCGGCTGAAGTGATAATTATATATGATCGGAATAGGAAAAATAATAGGTTTTAACGAACTTGAGATATATGTGATCAACCAATCCATGTTAATGTGTGTACGTATATTTGTTAGATGAAGGAGTTTTCAAATGATAATTACAATAATCTTTAATATTTCTATTTTAGTTGGTTATTAATTATCATATAGTTCATGAAATTCCCTTTTGGTTCGTTAGTTGATGAACTACTAGCTTATTTCGAAATACAAATTATAAGTCGATTAGTTTCATCCCTTACTTACCTACTATAAGTCGATTAGTTTCGAAATACAAATTATTTAAGATTTTTGATATTATTATTTTGATAAGGATTATTGACTTCTGCATATGTCAGTAGAAAGTTATCAAGTGTCAGATGGAATAAAAAATTATAGTGAACCACCGCTGTAAAATTAGACCTCGAGCAAAAACTAGACAATTGTTTCTTTCATTTGATACCTGGCAACTTTCCATTGAACCGCATCTACACATGCATTATTTACATATACAATATCCCTCCACATAACATATTTTCTGCACTTTAACCAAAAGGAAAAAAAGAAGAAGAAGAGTATCAAATTGAGAGCTAACTCTTACACAATCCCTTCGCTCCTCTAATAATGACTCAATTTCTATTTTGGGATGATATTATTTTTAGAGTTAATTGCTAAAATGACCCTGACTTTTGGCTGAAAGTGCCAATATAACTCTGCAATCACAGAAAGTGCCAAAATTACCTTTGACTCACTGATTTTTTAGTCAACATTTGTTTGGTCAGATTATGATGAAATAATAATTTTAGCCTTTCCTTTAAAAAATAAAAAAAGCTTGTCATCCCCGTAAGCTTGTATTCTCCATTTCTTTCACCAAAAAACTCATCTCAATCTTCTCCCATTCATTTCCCAATTCCAAACAAAAATCTAAACACTTTCTTGATTTCTTCAACTCAATGAGCCATGATTCGTCCTCTTAGAATCATCCTCACCACCAATAACACCGCTGCCGCAGTCTCAGATCCGGCATCATCCTTGGTGAAATCACCCGTGATGCAGCTACTGCAACAAGTTTCCATATTGAAGATATTTTGTAATTAATATTCTTTTCCTGTTTGGTTTAAGTAAATACTCTTAAGTTAAAATATTTTTCCATAATTGACTAGTAAACACCTTTTCCTTTTTTATATATGAATTAGTTAGTTAGATTTTACCTTTTCATGTTGGCCTTTGATCTTGTATTTTCCATATATATGGGGGCCTTCTATTATCAATACATGCACGCAATTATATTTTTACATAGCATCAGATTTAGAATCCTGAAAACTATTAAACTCTGAAATATAATATAATCTTACCTTTAGCTTCCGCCGATCAAATGGGCGAGGTTGATTACCCAACAATTACTGATGACATTGAGCAGTCCGACGCTTTCAATCCACCGATAACTGAGGAAGACCTCTAGGCCACGCAAGATGCCATTGAAATCGTCACCGCAGACCTCCAGTCCACCGCCGCCAGCGCCTGTGCCGCTAAAGATATTTCCGCCGAACAAGCTGTCACCAATATCGCCGCTACGAAGCTGCTCGCCGATCGTTTTCAAGATAAAACTGCCGCCGCCAAAAATCCAGCGCCTAAGTTAATGCTCCTGCGCCATTACCAACATCTCCACTTTTTCTTCAACCTATTGATAACCCAACTCTGCTAGTATCTCCAATTATTCTGAAGTGTGATAATTACTATAGAGCAGACCGCCAACAGCAGTCGCAACAGCCAGCAAATTGGACAACCACCGCCGCCACCCAGATCGTTGTCGTCGCCACCCCTGATTCTTCTAGTTCTGCGCCAATCAGTCTTGATCGATCGGTATTGAGATTCAATCTTTCAGATACCCATTGGAATTCAGTCTTGAATTTTATTTCTAAACTAAATACTACTGACACAAAGTCAGGTAGTCTTTTTTACCTTGGATCATTGACTCTGGGGATTCTTATCATATGATTTGTGACAAGGAGTTTCTGCATGATATTATCCTTGTTGAATATGTTGATGTTATTTTACTTGATGGAACCATATCTACTGTTGTCTACCAAGGCACTCTACATCTTGGACATATTACCTACCACGTGTTTTTCTTATCCTTGATATACGTTGCAATTTATTATCTTGTGCTAAGTTACTTGCTACTCTAAATTGTCTAGCTGTGTTTATCGAAAAATTATGCTTACTCCAGGACGTCAGATCGAGGACAGTGATTGGCGTAGGTGAACAATTGGGTGGGGTTTATTAGCTGCGCACGTTTGAAGACTCTGTCTCTCCATCACGCGCACTAGTAGTCTCTGCCATCTCCAGGTCTTCTGTTTCTGCAAGTCTTTGTCATCAAAGATTTGGACATCCTTCCACATCGGTGTTATCTTTTATTTCCTTCATTAAAGATAGTCATTTGGATTTTAATAATATTATTCCCTACTCAATCTGCCATCGAGCAAAACAGTCTAGGAATAGTTTTCCTTTAAGTTTAGCTAAAACTACTCGTCCTTTTGAGTTAATTCATTCTGATGTCTGGTCTCCTTATAATTCTTCCTCCACTAGTGGAGCATTTTATTTTTTAACCATAGTTGATGACTACTCTCGGGTTGTCTGGGTTTATCTCCTTGTTACAAAATCTGAGGTTGCTACTAGATTTAATATTGGTGCTCTTATTATTCATCAATTTAGGCAACATATATGTCAAGTACGGGTGGACAACGACACCAAATATTTACCACTTTGGTCTTACTTTGCTGAATCAGGATTTATGTTTGAAATTTCATATGTTGATACACCTCAGCAGAATGGTCGTGTTGAAAGAAAGCATCGGCATCTTCTCAATGTTGCTCGAGCTCTTTTCTTTCAGGAAAATATTCCCATTGATTTTTAGGGAGAATGCATCTTGACTGCTGCTTATCTGATCAATTGTACTCCTACACCTCAGTTGGAAGGAAAAACTCCTTACCAATTACTACATGGACTAGAACCAAATTTTGCTCTTCTCAAAGTTTTTTAATGCTTATGCATTACTTCTCAAGTGCCTCGCTGTCGTGATAAATTTGCATCTCTCAGTTGCCGTTGTATTTTTCTGGGTTAATCTACAGGAAACAAGGCATGATGTGTTTTTTATCTTGTTTCTCAAACATTGTTTAATAGTCGTGACACATTTTTTATAAAAACCAATTTCCATTCTCTACAGTTCCAGATTCAAATCCCAAACCTACATCAGACATTCCTTTTGCAACATCCAATGATGCTATTTTTTCCACCACCGAAAAACCATGAAGTCGTCGCTCCGCCTCCTGCTGAGCTGTCCGCATCTGACTTGACCGTCGCCTCTGCGCTGCTTGCCCCAGTCATACCGGCTGACGACCCACTGCATCCTCCCTAACACCTGCAGCCATCGTCCCCCGTTTCGACTCCACCACCGGGGCTGTCGCCTTCGTCCGCTCCCGATCTGGCCGAGCCTCCTTCACCGGACGTCCCCATTGCAACGCCTGTCGAGAGCTCAAGTTTAACCTCCCTTGAGGCCTTACCTTCCGATCCTGCTAGCTCCTACGAGATGGTTTTTGAACCTGAGTCAGAGCCAGCACCCGGTCCCACTCGACAGAGCTTGCGTTTCATCGTCCACCTGCCCATCTTCAAGACTATATTTGATCAGCCGTCTCTAATAACCCCCCCCCCCTTATGCTGCTTTACCCTCTACGCCTTTGTCACTATTCTCAGGTATTACTTATCCTATTGCTAATTACGTTTTCTGTGATAATTTTTCAATTTCACATTCTAGAATTTTGGGTGTAGTGACTTCTAGCACAAATCCTTCTTCTTATGCGGAAGCTTCTCATTTTGTGCACTGGCAAGCAACAATGGCGGAAGAAATTGATGTGCTTGAGCGCAACCATACTTGGGTCATGTCTCCTCTCCCACCTGGAGAGTATGCTATTGGTTGTAAGTTGGTTTTTCGCACTAAATATAATTCTGATGGTTCCATTGAGTGCTATAAATCTCAACTTGTTGTTTTGGGTAATCGTTAGATTGAAGGTACTGAATTTATCAAAACCTTTGCTCCTGTTGCAAAGTTAAATTATGTTCGCATATTTCTTGTTGTTGCGGTGATTAAAGGGTAGGATATTCATCAAATGGATATTCATAATGCTTTTCTACATGGTGATCTTAAGGAGGAGGTATTCATGTGCCCCCATCCGGGTTATCATTTACCTGCCTCTGGCCTTGTTTGCAAGCTTCAAAAATCTTCATACGGTCTTCGCTAGGCTCCTAGGAATTTGTTTACAAAATTGACAGAGGCCCTTGAGTTATTTGGTTTTATACAGAGTAAAGCAGATTATTCGTTGTTCTCTTTTACTCGTGATTCCCAGGAGTTACATGTCCTGGTTTACATTGATGATTTGATTATTGTTGGCACATCACCTTCTCTAATGAGTGAGTTTAAGATATACTTGAGTTCTTGCTTCCATATGAAGGATCTTTCTCCTCCTAATACTTTCTTTGAATTGAGATCGCTCAGAATCTAGATGGAATGTTTCTTTCTCAAAGAAAATACATTCTTGGCATTTTATCTGATACCGTTTTGTTAGCAGCAAAGCTAACTAACTTTCCCATAGAACAATGACATTATCTCGAGCGTGCAATTGGTTCCCAGTTTGAGGATCATGCGTGCTATCATCGTTTGATTGGGAGACTGATTTATCTCATCATCACTCGACCTGAGTTAAGTTATTCGGTTCATACACTTGCATAATTTATGCAAGAACCGCGCTTGGTGTATTGGCATGCATATTTGCGTGTTCTTCACTACTTAAAACACCATCCAGGTCAGGAATTATTTCTTTCTGCTAAGAGTTCTTTACACTTAATTGCTTACTGTGATTCAGACTGGGCAATATGTCCTATTACTCGACGATCCCTATCTGGATATTTTGTGATGCTTGGTAAATATCCATTTTCTTGGAAGACTAAGAAACAACCTGCGGTCTCTCGCTTCTCAGCAGAAGTAGAATACCGTGATATAGCTGTGGTT
>JAULKJ010000008.1:9478123-9508615 GCA_032355405.1 Rubia balearica
CCTGAACTATCTTCTACCTGGGTACAAATCTTGTGAACAACCTGCAACAGAGACCACACATATGTAAATGTGAACCCCAAAAATACATAGCCAAAAGGAATTGCAGAGAAATTGGGGCTTAACTAGAATAACAGAGCTTTTTTTGTAGCCTCAACCAAGAAATGTCACCTGCAAAGATAAAATAAAAACAACACTAGCAGAACCAATCTTATGAAAAACAGTGTAAATAACATCAATAAAAAATACCACCATAATTATCCCTCGTAATCAAACAATCAATCCATACAATGAGGTCAACTGACTTAAAATTACAGGTTCAATAAGGCTGTTACAAAAGAGAGGCCAGAAAATGCTAACTAAAGTACCGACTGAGAAGTTAATTAGGTTACAAATTATACATCACACATATTCAATCCAAATCACACCTTGGAACAAGCCTAACACAGTTGTTAATCCTCCTCAGTGTGGGTGGATTTTTTCCACATTTGTCTAGAAGTATTGGAAGTAATTTTTGGTTTACCTTCATTAGAGCAGCCTGGGTTTCTGTCGACCACCCTAGTTCAGCTTCTAGACCACCACCAGTTGCCACTGGTTGTGGAAAGGAGGACCTCACACCAAAGTGGAGTGGGACACAACCGAGAAGAACAAAGGTCTTCCTGAGACTCAATACCAACGACCCATTCGTCGGAGCCCAAACCATTAGGTTTATCGTAACATGGTGTTTCAAACAACACGGCCAACCATGGGATGTTTTCTTCGACAACTGAATCCTCAGTGGCGATTGTTTCAGAAGCTTGGGACCGAGAAGAAGAACTGCAGATCTGTTTCCACCGACCGAGAAAAGGTCTGCCATTTACATTTCTATCGGGTGTTCTTCAGGAGTCTCTTCTATGTACAAATCCTCACCGAGAGGAGGAATTCGGGAATCACCATGATATGTGCCAGACGGAAAGGAAACATATGGAATTTGTGGGTTTGTGACCTCAGATGACCTCCAATCCATGACAGAACCCTAGATCTAAGGTTTCGCGGTGACGACGGGCATTTTGGGTGGTGAGGTATGAGGAGACGAAAGTTGTACCAGTGTGAGGTAGATGGGAGAAAACGAGGGTTACAATGCTTCGGAATGGAGAAGGGTTTCAAGGAAAATAAGGGAGAGTGAATTACGGATTGGGTTGGTTGGTGTTAGGCAGGTGAAGGAGTAATTAGGAAATCAGATTTATTGCCCCCCCCTAAAAATGGAAAATGTGTAAGAAGGCCAATTTTAAAAAAAACCAACCCAAATCCTTTCAAATAAAAAGAAACCCAACCCAAATTGGAAAGTAGGCCAATCTTAAGAAACCGGAGGGAGTATTAGGGATTGGGGTCCTTAACAAAATTCCCCCATCCATCATGGGTTTCAACTAAAAAAAAGAGGAAAAACACTCTTCCATTTTTACCATTAATCCTCCATATAAAGAACAAGACATTTAACACCTAATAGCCATGCGACTAATATCTAAACTTAAACCAAGAAAATAAAAGATCATTAAATCTTACAAAAGGAAACCTCCATATGTGGGATATAAGATCATATCATTTGGTTTAACTACTGTAACATATATGTGGCTTCATCATTAGGAATATTGAGGAGCAACCAGTGAATATGATCTCTTTCAAGATTCATACTACAACAAACCATCTTCAAACTGAACTAATATGCTGTATAGAGGGGATAAAGTTCTGCATTGTTCATAATCGACTTCCTTTTACTGCTAAGACTTATTCTTTGTAGGTTACACAGATGATCATGGGACTTAGATCAACCCCTTGGAAAATCCAGGCACACATCTGGGAGCTGGAAAGATTAGTGGAAGGCAAGGACATCTCATGGACGCATATCTGTAGGCAGCAAAACACCCCTGCACATCTCTTAGCAAGGCTGATGCCTCAAGATAGCAATCAACTCTAGCATCATGCATACAAGAAGGCTCCATCAAGACTGAATATGGCAATAAGAGGAGACATTTTGGGACTGCCTATTATAAGAGAACATTAGTGACCACCACATTACTGTTGGATCATACAAAGGACTTTCATTTTCTGAGTTGTCCATAGCTTTATTAATACTTGTAAGTTCTTTACATTAGGGACTGGGGTTCTTAGATCATCCACAATGGTAGCTCTTTAAACTCACTTTTCTTAATAAGGAGCACTCATTATTTAAGGAGTACCATTGTGGAATTTTAAAAACCACTCCTTAATAAGGAGTTGCTCCTTGCTTAAGGAGTTGATACTTCTTTTTTTGTGCAAATACAATCAATCAATGAATGCAATTTAACATGATTTTTTTATATTTTTAATTGATTATAATTTAAAATTAAAAGAAATATATTAGAAGTGCTCCTTAAAGTTCACTACCATCATTGATAATTTATTCTTATCTAATTTTTATCAAAATTCATGATGTGACCTTTAAGAAGTGATCGTTAAGTCCACTGCCATTGTGGACGCACTTAACAAAATCCCCCGTGGGTTTCAACAAAAAAAAAGAGGAAAAAATACTTCCATATTTGGGTTGGAACAATTACTACGTGCCACCTTTTCTGTCATCCTGGAGCAGCCTTCTACATCTGTGAGAATAGCATTTTCATCGACTTATCTTGAAACTGGGTTCTGGAACATCCACAAATTTTCAGTTCTGAAATTGAATTTTGGAGGAATTAATTCGGAAGGACATTTGCTATGTCTTGTGTTCGGAGGACGGCAACGCTGCTTAATCATTGCGCATTTAAACAGGCACGCGGTTTGCTCTTCTGCTTTTGCTACTACACTTGTTCCGTACAGATACAGATAACTAACAATGATGGTGGATGGAACATGAAAGGACTGCGTTCCCGCTGTGCCGCCCTTTGGGACCCAAATGCGCCTCTCTGCAAACCATCAATTTCAATTAAGCTTAGGCTTAAGCCTAAGCTGTGTGAATGACCACCAAAATGTAAGGCTTTTCTTTTTCTCATTCCTTATACATTGGATAGGATTGCCATTACTGTGCCATACTTGTCATTTGGTAACTTAGGCAACATTTTCCGGCAATCCCAGGTGAAAGAATCTTCAGATACGAGACTGGCAGAGGAGGCAGGTACAATTCAGCTCCTAATTAAGGTTTTTAGTCTCATTTCTGATGGTTGTAGCATGTCAAGATTATAACTGATGATTTATTTTGCCATTCTGTTAGATTCTTCAGGAAAAGACAATCATCAGAAAGATCCTCTCACAACCTACGAGTACCTGCCATGTGTTTTCATTGTACCTTAACTCTGTTGTGAATTGCACCATCTGTTGTACTCTCTCTGTCCCTGCTGAACTTGCACTCTTGCTTTTTGAACACTATTCTCTATCAAAATTTAATCACATATTTGAATAAATATATGAACAATAATATTATCGGATATGATATTGTTCAATTCATCGTAACAATTAGTTTCTAAATATCAACTTTTTATTTGTCATGATTATACGTAGATAAACATACGGAGTATTAACGATCAAACATGTCTCTTGAACGGCGTGCAAAAAGCAAGAGTGCAACTCTAGCTGGGACGGAGGGAGTATATGAAATGTCATGTTTCTCAACTTGTTTTTGTTCCACTTAAGGAGTCCTGGTTCAAAAGTAAATGCAAATATCTGACAGAATATATGATCATATTTTACAACTGTATGTTCCATGCTTCTTAAATTTGATTTACAATTACTACAGCTAGATGCTTTTAAGAAAATAAATGAGCAAAGATAGTTTTACAAAATTTGTACCTTCACTCAAGTAGCTAAAATTTAAAAGTTATAGACCTGAAGAAGCGGTACTCTTCATGTGAAATGGAGGGAGTATCTGTTTGTTGCTCACTTCAGTTTTGGTGTGGTACTCTCCAGGTAGAAATGTATCAGTTCTTGTAATTCATTGTTTCCCTTCCTCTTTTCCTTGCTAACTAATCTTTGCAATTTTACTTGATAACATTGCTGTGACATACTATATTCAACCAAAGCTCTAAGTAGGCTTATTATCCAAATTTATATCAACAGATAGATCTTTATCTGAATGTGTGTTTCAGGAACTTTGTGGTTTTTGTTCTGTTATGTATAATTTTTTGAAAGAAAATGGAATCTAGATGCTTTTCTACCCTAATTTGTATGTCAAATAGAACCCTTTTATGATCTCATCATCCTCTCTTGGATATGTTGTTTAGGGTGTTGAAGAGATTGAAGAGATTTGGAATATCAGGCGTGTTATCATATGGCCTCCTAAATACTGCTTACTATCTTTCAACTTTCCTTGTTGTGTGGTAAGCATAGTTTGAATATAGTAAAAAAAAATTCATTTATAAATCAAATCTGCAAAACGTATCAAAATATGTGATTATGTATGAAATGTGTTGCGTGTATTGTTTGAATTTGCAACTTTCTTTTGGTTTCATTTCGGGTCTTATTTGAGTGAAGTGCTCAGCATGTCTTTCGAGTTATGGAATTCCCTTTTTTTGTTTGATATACAAAATTGCAATGTCCAAAAAAATTCAGATTTTATATATTAGCTTCTATTAAAAGTTCAAACACAAGAGTCTGAATGCCGATAATTTTTTCACTGGACTCGTGTTTGTTTCATTGACTCTATTCACTGTTTCTTTGTTTTTTTCGGGTCTAACAAAGCCATTAACTTGCTGTAAGAAATTTAATATTCTCTTAAGACAAATTATGGTAAAGTGATATAACGAAGTGTGCTTCTGATAGAGATTTAAAAGTAGATATACAACATGTTCTTCAATGTTTATATAGGAAAAACAATTGCCATCTTCTTTACTATCTTTAACTATAAAATCATTTTTATGGAAAAGTTGTACAAATGCTTTCTTGTTCTTAAAACTTTCTAGAACCTTTTTATAATTTGTTTCTGAAATGGCATTGTAATTTTTTTAAGAGCTTCTATAATGGAACCATGGTCTTTTCAAATCTCTCTTAAGAAGATCTAGAAAATTGTTTATAATAGGGCATCTTAATTAGAGTTTTAACATTTATGCTTGTAAAGAAGCAGGAAGTAAGTTTTGCAGGGTATATTGTCCGTCCTCATTAGAGATTTTACCAAAAAAGTAGACTAGATGGTCTTGAATCATGTCATGGTTCAGACACTTGCCTGAACCAAAAGTTTTTTCACATACGTATATTTTAACATTTCAATGTATTGATGCTCATTTTGTCATGTATGTTTTAACTATCTATCTTTTCGACATATTGTACAGGCTTTATGTTGCTCCTGTACCTGGAAAGATGGGTTTTGTCAGAGCTGCTGAGAGGTGGCATCTCTCTCTCTTTCTCACACACACACAATTGTTTTCAAAAGCTTATTAAAAACGAACAATTACGTGGAAATGCATGCTCGGTATGCATGAGATATAGCTTTTGATAGTTCTATATTGTTATGAATTGTAGTTATTTTTTGGAAGGTGAGCGTTGGTAATTTGGAGACTATGTTCTTTGTTGATAAGTTTACCAGCCAGATGTGCCACTCACATTCATGGCATCTGCAGATTTCTGAAAGTACTGGCTATGGTCTGGGCAGGTAGCCAAGTAACAAAGCTTATCAGAGCAGGAGGGTAAGGTCTCAAACTATAATTTCACATTAGTTTTGCTTTTATACTCTTCTCATCTCTCTCTCTCTCTCTCTCTCTCTCTCCTTTTCTCTTCCACCCCTTACTCATTTTTTAAATTGCTCCAAGGTAAAAATAGGAGAAGCCTTGCATAATTATTGGCATATTATATGATCCTGTCATTGGCATTTTTGCTCAGCTCTATGCCCTTTTAAGCTTCTCCAGTAGGTTTTGGTCAAGTTTGAGGTCATACTAGAAACAACAATATCTGTTAGATAACCTGAATGCTTGACATCTGATGTACCTCTTTATCTTTGATGTCTTTGCCAATTTGTTTATCTAATTGCTAATTACACTTTTAATTGCTAAAATATGATGAAGTTCATATAGCCGCATCTTTCCTTTTGTAATTTCTGGGTCATTTCCCCAAGAACAGATGAGAGAAAAGTACCTCGGATGTCATTCATATTGTTAGATTAGACACCAACTACCTTGATCTGTGAAGTTAACCCTGGAACTGTGTCCATGTTATTGTTTTCACATATTACAAACTCATAGTGCCATCTGATACATCTATACAGTCAAGGCTTCAACTGTATTTGTAATGTCAGAAATTTTGGAAGCCATCATCTTGTAGGCAATAGTGTTGGTCTGGCTACCTTGACTTTGGTTGCTTTGTCTGACAGATGTTATGTTTAAAAAGAAACTATGCTGTGCTTTGATTTAAATGTGGTATGCATTAAAACAATTCAAATGATGAGAGCTTATTGCAATTGTAACAAGACATGTACGATCCTTTTCTTCTTCTTTTTTTTACTATAGAAGTATATCATGACATGCAACAGCAACACCAACAAACATTTTGTAAAGGGATTGATTATTTGGGTCATCTACTGTCATTGTGTTCAGAGGAGATAGAGGTATAAAAACATATACAACTAAATTAGATTTTTGTTTATGGAATTTGACTTGAAAATATGGCACTTTGGTTTTTAAACGGGTGAAAACCTTTCTTAATTTGAGCATTTCATGCATGCCTAAAATCTTACCTCTGTGATCCATTATGTCTTTCTTTATTTTCATCTATGGTAGAAATAGTTAGGTTAGAAGCATACAAAAAAGTCAGATAAGATAATAGAGATTGGAGCTATACGTTTAGGAAAGGAAACACTCGGGTTTAACTACATAATTATCTTGCCTTTAATATGGATAATAGTTATGATACTGAGGTTTCACGTCCTAACTGCTTGGATATTTTTCCCCCATATATTATCATGACAATTATGAGTCGTGAAACTATACTGACATAGTTAGTCATATCATTGGTCTCCTACTCTCTTTAATGAAAGATGAACTTTTAATGACAGCATTTTAACAAACTTTCTCTTTGCAATAAACCCAAATAATATAGGATGACCATTTCCTTTCAACCATTTAGACCATGTTCCACATAAAGAATTCTGTTTCTATAGTCCTGTCTCTAATGCTTTGTGAATCTTGATGATCCTTATACTTTTGAATCCCAACTAGTGGTCAGAGCCTAGAGGCTGTTATACTTTGATATCTTTCCGGTGATAAAGGTTATCTTCTCACTTTTGAGATAATTCTTCTCGGGCAACTGATGAGCATGGAAAAGGCTTTGGCCCTTGGGTTATTTACTGTTTTGATCTTGTACTCTTGATCACCATAGGTTATCTACTCTATTAAGGATCAAGAAATTAAAACCATTGAGTGGTAAGAGGGCAACTGAAGATAGAAAACCATGACCATAGAGAATGGTATAGAGATTCGGTTTTCTGGATGGAATCAAATTTAAACTTTAAAGTCACTCAGTAGAATACAGAAAACGCTAATGACCCAACTGGTTGCAAAAATTAACATGAACAAAAAGTGGATATTCAAAGAAAGTAATCTATTAGAGTCAGTCTTCCCAGCCTTTTTGCTTGGCAATATTTGAATCACCTTGACGGATAGCTACAAGATATCCAAGACCAGAATAAGCTCATTAATTACGCTGTACTTACTATAGTATCACTTAAATGACCAAGGTTTTTTTTTCTTCTGCACATGACTTTCACTTCTGCTCCAAAACTTACTAGGTTAATGGCGCAATCACCTTGAGTTTGGCAGCATGGCAGCTAACTTTTTCCTTCAAGTTACGTGGACTACTAAGCACTGTGAGCTTAAGTTCCATTTTAGTTCATAAAAATGGATTAGTGTGAAATTGTTACTTACTGAGCTGTAGCTCTCTCCCGTCTTTCCAATTCAAGAATAAGCGAATTTTAATATTTGTTGCCTGAGATGAGGGAAGAATCATGTTCATCCAGTTCCGTGGATACACAAATCAGAATTTCAGCTCAACTTATGCGTTGGAAATGGTTGAACACGACAATGTGCTTAAAATTAGAGTTGTGCCCTTGTCTCTTAGGTTTGCACACACCCTTCAAAATATTTTTGATCTAATTGTTCAAAAGTACTTGAAAACCTTGGTGTCACCGATTCTGCAAAACCACTTCACCTACTTTTCTCCATTTTTTGCACTGTTTCAACTATTTCAAGACATGTTTTGACCTATTCTTTCGACATATTTAAACTGAAGCTGTTTCATTCCAAGTGCTACTGCATTGCTGTTTAGTGCAAGATATAAAATACATTACTCTCTTGCACTTTTCCCAATAATGATTTTTAGAGAAGATGATAGTTTTGGGATCTTGTTTAGCTTTTAAAAACCAGTGGGCGATAAATGACTGATAAGAAATTTGTTGGGCTAAGAGATATTATTTCCCCTATTTAGTGTTCAGTGTATCTATAGTTGTATGGAAGTTTTGTGTAATTGTTTTAGATCAATGTTTGAACAAGTACATCTATCTTTTAATAAAAACATAGGTTCTGTGCTCTGTAAGTTCGGAAATAATGAGGGAGGTGAACCCTTGTGATATTCTTAGTATTAGAGAGAGAAAGTTCTAGCCATGATTATATAAGACCACTTTGATTTCTAGCCATGATTACTTTGGAGGTTTTGTTTTGCTTGTATTTAGGGATACTCTGGACCGCTCAGCCACATGCCTGGTGGCAACTAGTGTCTAGAGGAGCCTTCAATGCTGCATGCAACGTTGATGAGATAAGATTAGGCTGTGCCTCTAGATTAACCAGATTCAGTAAGCTATTATAACTGACAATCATCGTCACATTTCAGGCTCTATATCAGGCTGTGCATGAAATTTTATTGTCACAGTTCATGATTATGATTTGAATGTTGATATGCTGTAGATTTGCGACGGTCATTTCGACCCATGTTTTGTGATACAGAAATAAATAAGAACACTTAACTCTCCTAAATTGGTGAAATATTTTCACCCCAACTTTTCCGAACCTGCTTCAGATAACAGTTAGGAGAGGAGATGAGGCATAAAGCCTAGTTACGAAGGTGCTAAAGAATTTTTCCCTTAAAAGGTTATACGCTATAATAGTTATTTATTTATTCTTCCAATACTGGGTTTAAATTACCACAACAATCAAGCCTTTATACTATCTGGATCCTATCACTCCTTGTGTTTTAATTAATATCAGATTTTTGCATGTCTTTGGAAATTTTGGCTGGTGAAGTTAACCAGATTATTGTTTTACATGGGCTCTCATGATAAAAGTGGGGGATCCATTCACCTGGAAAAAAAACTGAGTGGTTCTGGTCATTGCTTGACAGAGTCTCATATCTATGATTCTTTATATGCCGATGATTCATGATCGATATTGCTTCTTGTACAGAGCTCTAGCACTTGCGCCAGTTGTGGAGAGGGGATTATCATGGTTTACTGTGAAATTTAAATTCCCATCACAGGGGGAGGTAAATTTTGATATTCAGAAACTTTTTCGGCTGCTTGCTGCAGAAAGAAACTCAGCTATATATGCGCCCACAATTTTGTCTCAGGCTTTCATGGCAATAGCGGGGTTTTGCTTTGGACTGGCTTTTCTGGTCTTCTTTGTGGTAACTGCACTCTGGGCTTGAGGTCCCAGCATTTCACACCTTCCATTCTGATGACATTTGCTTTTAATAAAAAATATCTTCAGTCAATCAAGTTTGTAATACAAGTATTTCCTTTAATAAAGAGTACCTAAGAAGAGTAATGTGCAACACCCGCAGTATGGCGGTCTATTTTCAATGTAATTTCTGGTTTGAAGGTAGGATTGCGAATGATATAATTGTATGAATTTTACTCCATCTCAGTAATAATGACACATTTTTACTTTTGGAGGTCAACTTAATCGATTTTCAATTATTAAAAGTATCTTTATTTAGGTGTGTAAAATAAATCTGAAAAAATAATAATTTAAAAATATATGTGACGATGAATCCAACAACATATAACACAATAATGATCAAAGTTGGTTCGGTTTAACTTTTAAAAGTCAAAATGTGCCATTTTTACTTTGGTGGTATTAAAAACTAACAAAACTAGTTGTGCGGGATTGTTAGTATGGATGAGTTACTAAAATGAGTTTTTCCCCTTGCTTTGCACATGAAAATGATAAACAAAGTCCTGTGCGAGACTTTTCACAGTGAGATTAAAGTTAATGTGCGATGTAATGAATTTCAATTAGAGAATGGAATTCTAAATACAATTTTTAGAAAATATGGAGAATAAGAAGGATTTAGGTGCAAATATCATTTTTTTGGGTGATGGGTACAAATAATTGAGGAATTAGCGATTCAGGGTCATAAGAATTTCAGGGTCAAGAATCCGGGTCAAAAAAAAATTATGGGTCAAATTTTCTCTTCATTAGGGCTAAACCCACCGTTTTTGGCCCTACGAATTTGACGAATTAAACCCACGCGATGGATTTATCTCCATGATGTCCGTCGCCGAATCAATTTCCTAACGCAACCTAACAACCCGACAAACTCGAAGAGCTCCGGCGATTATTGAAACGACTTCGTCGCCGACTGGGGAAATCTGACTAAATCCAACCTGAATCCTGCTAAGCGATGGAGAATCCAGGTGATAACAACTCCGACGCAAATCTGATTGATCATGGGGATAAAAGGGAACAAATGTCGGGTTCGTGAAGCAGTGCTGGGCTATATTCACGAGGGTGAACAACTGTGGACATGACGGGAAGAAATACGCCGGCCATGTGTACTGTTGGCATACTTGGTTTCGAGAAGGGTGGTGGTGCCCCATCACGTGGTGCACTTCTAGAAATGGAGGTAATAGAGAAGGAGAGCTGAAAACTTTTCTCTCCTTGTTTGTTGGTTTTGCCTTGTGTCTAGTTTATTGTTTATGCCGGCTTCGTGGGTGGTGGTTCTGTGGTGGTCTCCAGCCTTTCCCGTGGACCTTCAAACCCTAGAAAGAAATAAGTGTCCCCACAGGCCGACACCATTGATGTGGGGGAATCCTTCCAGATGATGATACACCTCAGGATCGGCCCGGTGAGTTCCGCTCTCCTGGATGCCTACAAAGGACTCCCCGGGGAGAAGCTCTGATGCCCAAGTCACTCTAAGGGATTTTTTTATAAGTGTAGTATAGTGGCAGTTTCCTACATGTACCAGTAATATGTGTCTATTTAAAGGCTCCTTGCCCATGTGATCGTGGCTCATGTTGCGTGTTCCTCTCTACGAGATTATGGTCTAGTAGAGGGTGTCGTGGCAAGTAGCACTTTTGTGTTTTCTTCGGGATCAAGCGCTTGTTGTGTGAGCTGGGCTCAGCTTGCTCCCGAGTATTGAATGAGCTGGTTGCAGCGATTTGGGCCTTGTGCTTAGGGTTTTGCCGCATAGGTATATATAAACATCCGATGGGAGCATCTCTAGGCTAAGATAGAATCCTTCCTGCCACAGTTTCCCAGGATCAAGTTGACTAATTTCATTTGTTGAACTTTTTCCTAGTTGTCATCATGCAACGTAGGCCATCTCAGATCACTTATTACCCAAGCAACACCATTTTTCGTTGGCAACTTTAGCACCAGATGGTAAGGTGACCAAATGGCCTTGGTCTGGTTCATCCATGGTCGGCCGAGTATGACGTTAAAGGGTGATGGGGTGTCGACAACGGTAAAATCACATATCACTGTATTGGCCTTGGCATTGTTATTGATTGTCACGGGGAGGTTGACTATGCCAAATTGTAATTCGGCCCTCCCTGTGAATCCTGATAGTGGATACATGAACTTCCGTAGCTTCTGCCTTTCGATGCCTAAGTGATCGAAGCAACTGAAAACATGACTTCTACCCCACTTTTGTCATTAATGAAGACTCTATTGACTAGAGTGTTTCCTATGCAGAAATCACCAAGGGATCGGAATGTGGGGTGTTGTTAGGGACTGCATTGACGTCAATGAAGCTAATGGTTTCTTCTTGCCCAAAATGCTTGTCTATGGGTTCCTTCGGTGGCTTGGATCACGTCTAGTTCTTCATTGAAGTAATAAAAAACCTTCACCAATGATACCATTTATTATGTTAACCACCACCTTGCCATTGGCCGGGGTCGGCTCATTGTCTTCAGTGAAACACTGATTTTCTCCCTATTAGGGCATCGATCCTCCATTCATTCCTACTTCTTTTCTCTTTGCTTTGGGGTTGGAATCGCAACAGCTCTGCTCCTTTTTCTTTTAGACGATCCTCCTTCGTAGGAGAGTCTATATATTCTTAGAACATTCCTTGAACTACAATTTTCTCAATCACTGCCTTCAGCTGGTAACAATAATCCGTGTCATGTCCTCTATCATTATAGTAATCACAATACCTTATTAACGTCATTGTCCCAGGACTATGTTCTAAAGGTGGTGTAAGGAAAAGGTTCCTGTTGATAGTTAGGATGCTGGCCTTGAATATTTTCAAATGAGATGAACAAGTATGACCGAGCCTTTGTTTTATTTCTCCGATCTATCCCTTTGATCGGTCTTGTCATTGTCTCCCAGACTGATGAGGCTGCTCATGCTCACTGTCAGATCCTCTCTGCTCCCGCCCAAATGCGGCCCAAAACTTCTGAAAAAACTCCTCATATGCGGTCATGTATAAAGCCTCGAAAGTATTGTCACTCTCATAAGGCATCCTCCAGGCCTACAAGAGACGGATAAATCGGCCAATTTGGAGCTGCCATATAACCCTACAACCTATCGGCCCTTCAATCTAATCATCATGGCCTCGACCAATGCAGAAAGGGTGAAGCACAAATGCGGTCACTTTCATCTACCACAGTCTACATTGATGTATGACAGCATCTATCTACAAAGGTCTCCAACTTTATGGCGAGACGGTCTCACGAGAGATTTTCTTAATTTATAGAGTATGTTTTACTCTAAACATGTAATGTTTCTAATCAAAACTCAAATGTTTCACTTACAATTACTGCAGAGTATAAATCTCTAACTTCTTATTATTCTAATTAAACCCCGTCTTTCCATCTGCCTATGAAAAAATGGTCTTTCCCAAGACTCTGTCTAGCAAAATTCATAGTAAAAAAATTAACACTCATTAAATAGTTTTATAATTAAGATTTCAAAATTTTATTGTTAAATCTATGATATACTAGATAATGCACGTGCCGATGTACAGATTTATGAACGAAAATAATTAATATAGTATAATTTATAATTTTAATGACTAATACAATTTTATTATATTTATATGAGAATTGTGCACGATGTAGTAGATTAAATTTATATATTTATAAATATTATTTACTAAAAATTAACTCAATTTTTGCAGATGTATAATAATTAATTATTGTTTATTTAAACAAAAATAATATATATATATATATATATATGTATTTTATATTGAAAATTTTAACCGTTGTCCAGAAAAAAATTACGTTGTATAAAATAAAGTGATAAAAATATGAAATATGTTGATAATGAAACAATAATTATTAAATTAAATTTATTGAATTATGTGTATTTTAAAGTGAATAAAAATAATCGTAGTTATAAATATAGGTATTGCATTTAACATTAAAAAAATGCTAAATCTAATTTTAAAAATATAATAGTTAATTGAAAAAGTTTAGTGTAAATTTAAGTTGTGTACAATGTATTTTAATTTTTATTATTGAATAATACATTGAAAAAGAATAAATATTTGTTAGCATCTGTGTTAAAAAGAAATTATGACAATAATAATGATTTGAATTTTTGATTAGAATTAAATCAACTCTCAACTTCAAGATTATAGATGAAAATTTTTAAAAAGAAAATCTGCTTTAAAATCATAATAATGTATGGAAACTTTAAGAATTAAATAATTCTAATATTGGAATAATCATTTTCAAAAATTATAATAGCCAAAATCTATAAACAAAATTATATTATTACGGGATTTAATCAAAATAATAGAAGGTAAAAGTTCTTAGTTGCAATATTAAAATTTTATTATGCAACGTGTAGTAGTTATAAAGTTTAACGCGATCCATGCAGCCCAAAATTTTTATCTTCATTTCTTTTAATTTTCACTTTAAACCTTGGTCTTTCCATGACTTATGGAAAAATTTCTTTTCAAAAGATGGACTCGATTATTATATACTAATTACGTGAATGGTTATTATTATCTTACAGAACATTAAATTAAATAATTTTTATAAAATAATTGAAAGTTAAATATCCCAAATAATTTTTTTGAGTTATTGCATGCAATTCCTTTGACTTAAAATATTTTATTTTAGAATTAGTTTATTCACTTTTAACTAAAATAATTTATTTTTTTGTTTGAAATGTTATTGACCTTTAAATAAATTGCAGTTACTTTCAAAATGTTATTGACCTTTAGATAATTTTATTTTTATTTGAAATGTTATTGACATATTAATGTTTGAAATGTTCAATATACTATTGTTACTTTCGATTGATTAATGAGTATGATTTTTTTTTTAGAAAGTTTGGGAAATGTTGCTTTTGTATAGAAAAGAAAACGTGCAATTTTATTGCTAAACTTGACATTTTAAATGTGCCATGAAATGCTATGTCATTTAAATGAGAAAAGCAACCTCTCCCTAGGAATAATGACTCCTACTTTGTTTGGGAAATGAATTTGAATATGTTGCTTTCGTTTTCTACTTTGATTCCAAAAAATTTTGGGCTGTCAAATACTTGGATTAATGTGCAAAATTCAATGTACTATTTAATTTTCTTATCAATAATTGTGTCTCGGTTGAAATAATTATCACCCCATTCACTTTTCAAGAAATACATTGGAAATCTAATATTTTAACATTGTAAATATAAATTTTACTTAAATCAATATTTTAAAAGGTTGATGTGGCAAGCATTGGGGGTGTCAATTGTCAAAAAGGTTGCCCGACCCGATACACGGATTTATGAATGAAAATAGTTAATTTATAATTTTAATAACTAATACAATTTTATTATATTTATATGAGAATTATATACGATGCAGTAGAATAAATTTATAAATATTATTTACATTTATTTTAGAAAGTTAAAAAATTAACTCATTTTTTAATGTATAACAATTAATTATTTCATATTTAAACAAAAATAATATATATGTATTTTATATTGAAAATGTTAACCATTGTATAGAAAAAATTTAAGTTGTTAAAAATACAGTGATAAAAATATGAAATATGGTGATAATGAAACAATAATTAATTAATTTAATTTATTGAATTATGTGTATTTTAAAATGAATAAAAAATAATCGTAGTTTTAAATAGAGGTATGTCATATAACATATAAAAAAGATAAATTTAATTTTAAAAATATGATGGTTAATTTCAAAAGCTTAGTTTAAAATTAAAGTTATGTACAACATATAATTAAAATAAATGGATAAAATATTTTTTGAACAATACATTGAAAAAGAATAAATAGCATCCAGTGTTAAAAAGCAATTATGACAATAATAATATTTTTAAATTTTTTATTAGAATTACGTCAACTAAAAAACTTCAAGAATATTGATGATTTTTTTATAAATAAAATTTACTTTAAAATCCTAATTATGTATGGAAACTTTAAGAATTAAATCATTCTAATATTGGAATAATAATTTTCAAAAATCATAACAGTTAAAATTAATAAAAATATCATATTATTATATGCTAATTACCTAAATGGTTATTATTATCTTACTGAACATAATATTACATAATTTTATAAAAATAATTGAAGGTTAAGATTCCAACTAAAATTTTTGAGGTATTGCTTGCAATTCCTTTGTCTTAAAATAATTTATTTTAGAAATTATTTATTCACGTATAATTTTATTTTTTATTTGAAATGTTATTGACCTTTAAACAATCTGCGGTTACTTTCAAAATGTTATTGGTCATTGGATAATTTCATTTTTTATTTGAAATGTTATTGACATTTTAATGTTTGAAATGTTTGATATACTATAATTACTTCAAGTGATTATCATCTAAATTATGTATGTGATTTTTTTTGAAAGTTTGGTAAAGGTTATTTTTGTATAGAAAAGCAAACTGCAATTTTATTGCTAAACTTGACATTTCAAACGTGCAATGAAATGCTATGTCATTTAGATATGTCATTTAGATGAGAAAAGCAACCTTTCCCAAAAAATAATGACTCTTGCTATGTTTGGGAAATGAATTTGAATAGGTTACTTTTATTTTCTACTTTGATTCTCAAAAGTTTGGGCTATCAAATACTTGGATCAATGTGCAAAATTCAATGTACAATTTACTTTTTTTTATCAATAAAGATGTTTTTGTTGAAGCAATTATTACCCCATTCACTTTTCAATAAATACATTGGAAATCTAATATTGTAGCATATTAAATATAATTTTTATTTAAATAAATATTTTGAAAGGTTGATGTGGCAAGTATTGGGAGTTCCACTTGTTAAAAAGTTTGCTCTTTTAACTATTTTTGTTAGATAATACCCGTGCTGATGCACAGATTTATGGTATAACATAATTTTAATTTTTAATAACTAATAAGATTTTTATATATTTAAATGATAATTGTACACGATGTAATATTTAAAATAAATTTATATTTGTTATTCTAATATATTTATTATATTAAAAAATTAAGTCATATTTATTGATACATAATAATTATTTTCTTATATTTAAACAAAAATAATATGTATAAATGTATTTTATATAAAAAATATTAAATGTTGTATAAATATACTTTAAATTATAAAAATATAGTGATAAAAATATGAAATATGTGTTGATAATGAATCATTAATTATTAAATTAAACTTATTAAATTTTGGGAATTTTAAAAGTAAAGAGCAAAAATACTCTTAGTTATAAGTACATGTATACGATAAAAATATAACATATAAAAGAAATATTAAATATTTTATTAATATTCTTCTTAAATCAATCTAATTGAGTTCTGGTGAGCAAACTATACTAATATTCTTCTTAGGTCAATTTCATTGAGTTCTGCTGAGCAATGCAGCATAGAAAGTGATCGTAGACTCACCAGCAAAGAAGATACTACATTCAGGTTCCCACATTACTATTTTAAACTGATTGACTTATCACTTATGAAACTGAATGCCTTTTATAATTTACTGAACCTGGAAAAAAATTAATGAGCCATCCAAAAAAAACTCATCCAAAAAATAAGTTATAAAGAACATATATGTAATAAATTCGATACATACCATTCCATACTTTAATCTTTGCAAATTGAATAACTAAGACAATAGCTCCAGTGTGCCTCTCTCCCAAATAATCGGAGAACTGTTTAGCATACTTATCCCAAAGGGTGCATCTTAGCTTTGTTTTCCTAAGTATATTTGGATCAAGTACATTAATCTATGTAGGTGTAATCATATTTTTACTACTAAAACATTTGCATCAATGACAATGATTAAAAACACTTACTCAAGGTCACTCAACTGAACAAATAGCTTCTTGTGCTATTTTCCATTACTCTTGAAAGACTCAATAGAACTCACACCTACAACATGAGCTATAACATCTGCATTCATGCATATTCCATACTAATCGAGAATCATTGTTAGAAAGAGCACAAGAGACAAACAAAACAACATCGGAAAGAAAGCGATGGCTAATTTATTAGAAATGGAAGAGAAATAATATTACCTACTAAACAGTTGTCATCCAATCTTTTTGATAAAATATCATCAAATGATGCAAACTTAAAACCATATTCCGACATTATCATTTTTTTTACAGAGTTATTGTAAAAGAAGTTGATTTTGTAGGGATGAGTAGCATATTTATACTATCCACTATTGCTACAAATGGAAAATTTTGTTAGGACATAAAATTCGCCTTCCACAAGTAATGGAAAAAACTTTTTGATGAGAGCCTTCTTAACCGATGCTTCTATTCTATCCGCCTCAAAAATTGTGAAAATTGAATATGATAGTTACATTATACTTATGAAAAAATATAAGTACATTATAGATAAATAAAATACAAAACATTGAACATATGCTATCTAGCTTTTCATCCAACAATATCATCTCGATACCATTATACTCATCAGGTTTGCCAAATGCAGGCCTTGTCCAGAGTCAGATTATTCTTATATTTATCTTCCAAAAATTCTTCACTGGTGTTATATCGCCTATGTAATCACAAACTTGCGCCATATTTAATTCGTACCTGCTTCCATAAAAAATATAAGCACATTATTCACACATGAACACACAATACTTATTTTGAACTCAACAATAAACCACATTAATCCTTACCTTACAAAATAAATGGAGAATATAGAGAATGAGGAGCTCCAGAGAATACTTGGTTTCTATATGTATATAAAATTGCTACCTCCTTATAGTGCACGTTTTACCAAAAAAATACTTCTGGTTTTCCAAGATAGTAATATAATCGATGATTATTCCATGGAGAAATGGAAACATTACGTACACTACAGCTCATTTCCAAAGCTTTCCTTCTTTCAATATGAAACTTTTAGTTTTCCAAGAATAACTCCAGCTGCACGGTATTTTTGTTCTTTCGGAATTAAAACTTTAAACTTTCACTGTTTAAGATTAATATTGGGAAGTGAAATATAACATTGCATATGTTTGCTATTGATTAGGAAAGAAAATATAACATTGCATATGTTTGCTATTGATTAGGAAAGGAAATATAACATTGCAAATAACTTTCATCCAATTGTTGTCAATCTTGAGGTTGAATTTGATGTAAAAACTTTTTCTTTTGCGATTTTGTAGAGTATTAAGGGGTAGTAGGTACTGAAGAAAATAATTGAATATAGGTATTGAATTTGATTGCTTTTAAATACAGGTATTATAATATTGCAAATAACTCACTGCTTTCTATAATTTGATCGTGGTTAATTTTGGGGTTGAATTTGATTTAAAAACCTTTTCTTTTGCAATTATGTAGAGTATTAAGGGGTTGAAGGTACTGAAGTAAACAATTGAATACATGTATTGAATTTGGTTGCTGAATACATGTATTCAAATATAACATTGCAAATAACTTTCATTGTTTTCCATAATCGGAGCGTTGTTAATTTCGGTGTTGAATTTGATTTAAAAAAATTCTTTTGCAATTCTATAGATTATAAAGGAGTTGAAGGTACTGAGAACAGAATAGAATACATGTATTGAATTTGGTTTCTTTTGGTGTTTGAAGACAAGAAATATAAATGCGCCGAAGGTATTGAATATGTTGCTTTTGTTTTCTTTATTGGATTGTCAAAAAGGTTGGGCTATTCAGCTACGTGGGTCTAAGCGGAAATAAATTTTAAATTTACCTTTGTTATGTTGTATAAACAATGACTTTTCTTGGTTGAAGTAATTACTACCCCATTCACTTTTCAATAAATGCATTGAAAATATAATATTGTTACATTTTAATTTTTATATTAATTTAATACTTTGAAAGGCTGATGTGGCAATCATTGGGGGTGCCACATGTCAAAAACGTTGCTCTTTTAGTTATATCTATAGATAGATAGATTAAAAGAGGGCATTGTTGCCACATGTCGATCACGCAAAATCCACACCAACTTTAAAAATATAATTTAAATGTAAACTATAGTTATTTATTACACACAGTCTTTTTTAGGTAGCCTAAACTTTAGGCCAGGGATTATTATGCAATTATAAGAAGTTTCATTTGGGATGGGGTTTTTAAAAAATATGCTGAAAAAATTAGGGACCTACTGTGTAATTATCAAACTGCTATATATATCACAAAATTTTTAGAATTTTCATTTTCCATTTTTTCTCTCGCCGGAAACCTCTCGTCGGTTATAGAAAACCGCCACAGGACGATGGTTTCCACCGGTTATCTGTCGAATCTACACTGGAAATTCATTGGATTTCCGTTGCTCTTCTTCTTTCCTCGGAGAATCTAAGCCTCTACATCGCAAAACCTCCGCAATTCAGATCTAGATCGAAACCTCAAACTTCGTTGGCGGTTAGGCTCTGTCATACAAACGACGTCGAACGGAGCAATAGATGACGACGAAATGGGCTAGGGTTTGAGGCACAGGGATTGGAGCGTAGCAACGGCGATCGACAAGCAATCGACGGTGACAACAGGGACAAGAAGCAATCGACAATGGTGCACTGGGATTGAGGCACAACGACGACGATGGTGAAGACGAGGAGAGGAGCATCGAAGGGGATTGAGGTGCAACGACAGTGAGGAGATGCGCAGCGGTGGCGAGGGTAAGGTGAGGTAATTGCAACGGTGTTGCTTTAGTCTTCGTTCAGTGCATCGGTGAAGAAGAATCCTCGCGAGTGATTTGCACACGCGGACGGCGGTGTTGACGGCGGACAACGACGGTGGCGATGAACGGTGGAAGGACGAATGTTTCACGTACTAGAGGTAAGGTTCAATTCTTCTTCTTTTTTGAAGAGATTTATTGAGGTTTAATAATATTTGACTGAGTGAATGATCAATAGAGTTTTTGTGGTGTAGTGGTTATTACTCTTGTTGTTGAGGTTAGAGGTCTAGGGTTCGAATCTCACTCTCGTTGTTTATTTGATGTTTAATTTCGTGTTTTATGTTTTTCAAATACATGCTGAGCTTTATTAGTGTTTTACTGAGACAATAATCAACCATAATT
Source organism: Rubia balearica (assembly GCA_032355405.1). Taxonomy (NCBI): domain Eukaryota; kingdom Viridiplantae; phylum Streptophyta; class Magnoliopsida; order Gentianales; family Rubiaceae; genus Rubia; species Rubia balearica. The sequence goes on from JAULKJ010000008.1 coordinate 9,498,765, forward strand.
GTTTGGCATAGTGTTTAGGGTCCTGAACATTGTGGTAGAGGTTTTGAGTTCGAAACTCAATATGCATTTTTTATTTTGAAGAATTTATGTTCTTGATGTACATGTTGAGTTTAATATTATTTGACTGAATATATGTTCAATAAGAGTCTTTGGTGTAGTGGTTTTTACTCTATACTTTGAGGTTATAGATCTCGGTTCAAATCCCACCAGGTCTATTTTTCAAGAATTTTTATTGTTGAGGTCTGTAGTTTTTTGTTGATGTTTGTAGTTTTTTTGTTGATGTTTGTAGTTTTTTTCCTCTTATATTGATATTTTTCATTATTTGGGTGAGATTTAATTGATATACATTGATGTTTTATAGTTTTTTTTTGGGTAATATGGATTAATATTTGTAGTTTTTTTTATTGTTGAGGTACTGTAGCTTTTTGTTGATGTTTGTAGTTTTTTTATCTTATGTTGATTTTTTTCATTATTCGGGTGAGATTTAATTGATATACGTTGATAATTGATATATGGATTAATAATTGTTTTTTTATCTTATATTTTTTCATTTTCCGACTGAAGTTTTGGTAATAGAAGTTGATGTTTGTTCTTATAATTTTTTCAAGCTTTGGGGAAGCTAATAAATTCACCACCTCACCTTTGGTGAGTTTTATTTTTATTTTTTAAAAATATAAGTTGATGTTTGTTGTGTCATTTTTCTTATGCCGATGTTTTTCATTTTCCAGATCAGGTTCAGGTGTTTGAAATTGATATTTTTACCTTTCTGGTGATATAAGTTGATATTTGTAAAAAAAAAAAATAGACGTTTTATGATTTTTTGAGAGAATAATTTATACTCTTGAGGTACGTTTTTTTGTTGATGTTTTTTGTTTTTCCCTCATGTTTATATTTTTCAATTTTCGGGTGAGTTTTAGTTGATATGAGCAGATGTTTTGTAGTTTTTTTGGGTTATATGGGTTGATATTTTTTGTTTTTTTGTTCTCTCATGTTGTGTTTTTCATTTTCTCCGTGACTTATAGGTGATACGAGTTGATGTTTGTAATTTTGGGTGACATATGGTATTTTTTTAGTTTTTTTCTTATGTTGACATTTTACATTTTTTTGGTGAATTTTTTAGGTGATAGGAATCGATGTTTCTAGTTTTTGGTTGATATTTTTGATTTTTGTAGTTTTTTTAAAAAAATTGATGATTGACTCTTTGTTGATGTTTTTATGGTTTTTATGATTTTCAGTTGATGTTTTGTTAGTTGTAGTTGACGTTTTTACAATTTTTTAAATTATTTTTGCTATTTTATTTATTTATAATATATTTTTAGCTGCAATTTTTTAGTCGATGTTTTATAATTTTTCGTGGATGTTCTGTTATTTTTACTGATGTTTATAATTTTCAGTTCGATGATCATATTAATTTTTTTCAATTTAAAAATACTTTTTAATATTTTTTCAATTTTTTTTTGCAGGTTTCAGTTAGCGGGAAAATGATGGGAAAAAATCCCTGAAAAATATTAGCGATATGTCCCTGTAAATTATTAGAGATAGGTCCCTGTAAAATTATTACAGATAGGTCCCTGGATCTAGAAATAGCTAGAATTGCATAAATTTCTCTGCCTAAAGTTTAGGCTGTATTACAGGAGACCATACCTATTTATTAACTTAAAAAATTAATGCCCATCCTTTTCTAGGATACCTAAAAGTACCCCTCTTGTTTTAAACATCCTCCCCCCCTCTCTCTCTGCCGCTTCTTATTTCAAAACTCTCTGCCGTTCCTTGTACCAAAACTCCCTCTCCCCCTCTCTGCCGCTCCTAACCTAAGGCCAAAACATTTTAGGGGTTATCTTCTTACTCCCCAGAACCTCCAGTAGAGCGAGAGTAGCTTTTTTCTTTCTATTTTTTTGTTCATATTTTAGTGAGATTGTGTTTGGATTCACGGGCATTTATAAATTATATCTAGACATTGATCTGTGTTAATGTGATGATTTTGATTGTTAGTAGTGATGCTTAGATGATTTATGGTTGTGAATGATTTCGTTGCGTGAATCAGAGGATATATTAAACTGGATCACTTCTTTGACATTTTAATTTATACTGAATTTGGATTATCATTCTTAAAAGTTTACAGAATTTATTTTTATAGTGTTTTTGTCCTTTTTTGCAAGTAACTTACATGGCAGACTTATGTTTGGATAAAAACAAAGATTATGTAGTTGCAGAACATCAGAATATGTTAAAATCTTCAAAGTGCCACTTCGTAGCTGGCTTATTTCCTCCACTGCTTGAAGAATCTTCAAAGTCATCCAAATTTTCTTCCATTAGTTCCCACTTTAAGGTACTTCTCTCTTCACTTACTTAGAGGTATGAACTTATTTGTCTTCAACTGGTTGAAATGTTGTTGTTGCATATATAATAAAGTGTGGCGGCCTGGTGGTAATGATCCATGTAGAAATTTGGAACTTCTAAATGAGATATTGAGTGAGCACAGGAAGAGAACTTCTAGTGAAAAGTATGAATTGTTGGATTTAAAATTTTTGTCATCTGTAATATATTGTATTCAAGGCTTTCTTTGAGGATTAGCTTCAGTAGTAGACAATGAAGATGCTGAAAACAAGAAAAGTATAGTAAAGCCTTCCAAACGTAGCACGGATTCTGTACTCAAGTAAGAATCTTCATGGAAGGCTATGCAAAATCGTTGTGTATTTCTTACAGCTCTTATTTCTAAAGCATGACATCAAGCAGTGGTCTTTTGATTATTATTTTACATGACTTATTTTTCTTATTTGTACTATTATTTGAAATAGTATTTACTTATCATGCTGGTCTTGTCAAGAGGGTTGCTTGCAGGGGTTACAATATCACATTGATCTTGCATATGACAGCTCAATGTTGAACATCAGGTTTGTGGTGGATTGCATATATTTATTTACAGTTGTTTCATTTTTAGGTCATGAATTAGCTATGGATAGTTTCTTTTTAGCATCTTGGTATGATTTATGTTCACATGAGATTTTCCTATGTCTTTTACAGGGAGATTTATGTGCTCTATGGAATGCTGCTTTTCCTGAGGAAGAACTTTGTGGTTTAGTATCTGATCAATGGAAGGAAATGGGTTGGCACGGGAAAGATCCATCAACAGACATCTGGTAAATGTATTTATGGTCCAATATTATCACTCTATGCTTATCTCTAGTTGTGTTTTACCGGTCTATTATTTCATGCATTATGTTGCAGTGGTGGTTGATTAATTTCATTGGAGGTTGACTACAGGAAACATATCCAAATAAACCAGAAAAACTACTTCTAAAAACAGGTGCTGCTTAGAGTAATAAATTAGGGCAAAAATTAGTCTCCAAACTGATCCTATTTTAACTATCTTTGTACTACTATTTTTGGTTATGAAGGGTAAGGAGAGCCAAATGAATGTTTTTGTTCAGAAAAAAAAGATTTTGGAGACATTTTCCATGATCTAAATTTTCGAATTCCATATTTGTGCTTGAAAACCAAAGTTATTGACCTTCATATAGTGCTGGATATGGAATAATCTTAAATTCTTAACCATTTTAACACCAGTAAAATGGTTTACACCTATCTCTTGCATGAATATTAATACTGGCACTTCTTGGAAAAACTAAAAAGCTGGATTAGCTGTTGTTAGAATGTTTGTAGAGCTATATTTATTAAAACTGTGTTGTGTTAAAGAAGCAGACTCAACCTTGCACGCCAAACTATTAGCTATTAAGGTATCCACTCATGTTGCTTTTGATCTCAATTATCTACATATAAGTGTTGAAACTGATTGTATGGAAGCTGTGATAGCAACCAAAAATTTAGAAAAAACCCCTTGGTGTTCATGTGTTCTTGCAGATACGATCTCTAGATCTCTATGTGGTATTATGGCAATGCATATTATCAGAGGCAAATAAGCCTTCATATCTGACACACTAGCTAAGCTATCTCTGTTATATATCATTGAATACATGTTTATGTTGGGAATTGATTAAATCTAATTTAGTGGAAAATCAATTATCTAATCTTGGATCTCATGCATGTATTTAATTCGAATCTATCTAAGAGTTTAGATTACCTTTGAAGCGTGCTTTACCGTCAAATTTGATCAACCACGGAGACGAGAATCCCAGATGTAATTCCTCTATACGTATCCACACAGCACGATCGGATCGCCTACACCGTTGTTAGCTTAGAACAAATCCGCAAGTAAAGATCTAGTCTTTCTTCTTCTCTTTACGTGGGTTTATTTTATGAGAATGATAGGATTATTTTTGTTTCTGCCGTTCCAGACGACCAGGGTTCTAATAATGTCATACTGAACATTTCTATAATTTTTTTTATTTATACATAATTTTCGTTAATCTAAGAAACCCTAATCCAAGTCAATATGGGCCTAACCCAATTGGACTTATGAGTTATAAACTCATTTCTCATATATTATTTGGGCTCCTACCCCAATAGTTATTTCTTTTAATCTAATTTCATGCTTTGTTTGTGACTATATATATTCAGTCATAATAAGCTGCAAACCTAATACAACTGATGCTAGTAGATTGAAAGCGGTTTCCACCAAAACATTTCGATCACTCAAAATAACCGAATTAATCATTTCTGTAATTAATCCTCCAAATATATTATGGAAAATGCATATTAACTTAATGATACTATTCCAACACAACCACCATCTTCACCATCAACCCCCGGATGTAAAAGAATTAACCTAAACAATGACAAAAATAAACATTTCATATTGATTACCTAGTTAGCAAGTAATAAGCATTTTATTTTAAAAAAAATAGTTTCATAATCTGGAACACTAGAGGTACGTCAATCTCTCTGCTAGCCCTAAAAAATTACATCCTAAATTATGTGCAATTATTAGTTATTGATAGAATGTAAAACACACAAATAATTATGACTTTGTGTATTCATATATAGTCAGTACAAAAGGTATACAAGTTAGAATCAGATATGGAAAAGTATATATACAAAACAAGTCAAAAAGGGTATTTTTTTCTTAACCTGATTATAATTTATTTAATATTCGATTACCCTCTCAAGCGAAGCGTGAGACTTGTCGCAATGCAAACCTTGGACCGGAAGAACTCAAACTGAGGACGAGGGAGACCCTTTGTAAAGATGTCAGCAAGCTGTTGGTCAGTAGGAATATAAGCGACCTTGAACTTGTCAGCAGAAACCATCTCACGCACAAAATGATAATCAATATCAATGTGCTTGACTCTCTTATGTGAAATCGGATTCTGAGTAAGAAAGAGAGCACTATCATTATCACACAGCAAAACAGGTGACCCACACATAGTAACTCGCAAATCCAGAAGTAAATTCATCTACCAAACTAGTTCCACAACAGTATTGGCCATAGCCCGATATTATGATTCTGAACTAGAACGAGAGACCGTAGGTTGCTTCTAAGCACTCCATGAAACTAGGTTGGCACCAAGAAAAATGGCATAACCATAAGTAGACCTACGAGTCTCAACACAACGAGCTCAATTAGCATCAAAATAATCCAAAACTGGTAATGCAGAAAAATTTGTGCAAAGCTGAAGTCTATAATGCAGAGTACCACCGACATAGCGCAAAATTCGAGTAACAACTTGGCACTAGTCATCAGTAGGAGCCTGCATATACTGACTGACCGTGTTCACAACATAATACATATTGGGACACGTGATGGATAAATACTACAGTGCACCAACCAAAGAGCGATAAAGTGTGGCATTTCCAAATGGCTTACCAGAAGAACGGGACATCAGCAAAAAAAGCCACAAAAGAGATAGCAATTGGCGCCAAATCATGCATTTCGGTGCACAATTAAATTTCCTTGGCATATCTTGCCTGACCAAGGAATAAGACATATGAACTGCGAATAACCTCCAAACCCAAAAAATATTATAGAGTGCCAAAACCGGTAATCTTTAATTCCTGATTAACCCGATCAATAAACTTTCGAATGAGATAGCCATCAATCCCGGTGAGAATAATGTCTTCAACATATACCAACAATTAAATAAAGTAAAGAGACACCCTATGAGAACACAAACATGGAGGAATATGTAGAACTGCATGCAAAACCCAGGCCGGCCAAAAAGTTACTAAAACGTTGAAAGCAAACATGAGGCGCTTGTTTCAATCCATAAATAGCCTTTCGTAGACAACAAAAATAATCAGGATGCATCGGGTATTTGTAACCAGCAGGCTAGTTCATATAAATCGTGGAATCAAGAACACCATTTAAAAAAACATCCTTAACATCAACCGGTCGGAAAGGCCAATTTCTGGTGACAGCTAATGATAAAATAGTACGAACTATAGAAGCCTTCACCACCGAAATAAATGTATGATCATATCCAAACCAGGTAATTGTGAAAAATCTTGAGCGACTAACTTGGCCCTATGCCGATCAAATGAACCATCATACGTGTACTTCAAACGATACACCCATTTAACATGTGGCGGACGCGGAACCAATTCCGACGTTTGCTGAGCACGAAGGGCAGCCATTTTGGAGTCCATAGTAGCAACCCATTCAGGGTCCTCGATAGCAGATCGATGACTGCGGGGCTCTGTCTTGGCAAATAATGAGCTCAATAAACCAAAAATATCATAATCAGAAAAATCCTTATACAGTAAAGAACCAGTGCAAGAATGAGTAGCCATTGGATGTCCGGAAGAAAGACCTGGAGCAGGGGATGGCTCGAATCTTGAGGTGGCAGCTGCATAAACCGAGATGGGCATGACACCTCAAGACAGGTGACGATAGTAACAGTGTTGAGGAGGTTGGAATTGCCAGATCTGCCAGCGTTAGGGTTACCAGCATGTGAGAGCGATGTGCGGCTGGTGTCACCTGCGCGTGAAACTGACGCGCGACTGGGGTGGCCAGTGTGTGGATCGGCGGCGGCTGCATCAACGACTTTGCTGGCAGTGTCAACTGCTGTCGATCATGCTGTTGGTCACCCTATGGCAAACAAACACACTTTTCTGAAGAATTCTGAGCTCCCCATGAAATCTAAAAATTTAAATCCTCCAAAATTTAAATTTCATTTTTAGAGAAAGCTTACTGATATCATAATTCTAATTTATTTATCATTCTATTAGTTATAGAACCCAAATTAAATCTGAAACATAGAGGGAGCTATATGGACAGGCTGAAATTTGTATATTTTATTCCAATCTACTAAGATATGGATTTTTCATAGTAACAACATGCAAGTCGAAAGCGGCATCAGAACTATGAAAAATTTGTTCTTCTTTACATAACTTTAAAATCCTTGCAGAATAAGTGTTTTTGTCATATATGCTAAGCATACGTGGACACATGGGAAATAGTTTTACAATCAGATAACACCCTTAATATGGCACAAAATACTCTTTAATAGAGGAAGATTTCACTGTTATATAACACTAGAAAAATATAAAGGTCTAGTTCACCTGAGATAAATAGCATAATGGATTCTGATGGATCCCTAAACTCAATCAAACACACTGACTTGAACACTATAGGCAATCAATTTACATGGACTAACGGCCGGACTAAAAGTTCAACATGTAAGAGACTGGATATTGAGTTTTAGGAATCCAATTCAGAGTTTTAACATGTCTACTGTCTAGATTATGAGTAGACTGATCTCTGATCATAATCCGATGTTAATAACCCTAGTAGGGATGAAAAATGGGCGGACATGTCAAATAAAAGCCGGGTAATATGGGCAATGAAGAAATATGGGTACCACCCATTCTGACCCTTTTATGGCTGCCGAGTTAAAATGGGTCGGGTAAACAACGGGTTAAATTGAAACCCCTCAAACTGGGGGTTGGAAATCACTCAACCCATGGGTCATAAATGGGTAAATCCATGGGTTTCAACTCCATGTGGGTTGAAATACAAACTCATATGAATTAATATATAAACTTGAGATTTTACAAGTAAATTTTAAAATTCAATTTTCTTTTAAAGTATCATTTTTAACTATTTTATAAATTTACTTATGAAATTTTAACTCATATATATAAGATGGAAAATGGGGAAAAATAGAAAAACTAAATTGTTTTTTTCGGCCCCAACATATATCGCAATACCTTTAGGTCCCCAGTGCCAATACCACTTTTATTTAGCAACCAACAAATACAAAATTATTTGTTTGGTCCCCAAAGGTGGTTTTCAGGTGAAGTCAACAGTAAAATTGGTTTAAAAACTATGAAATGACCATTATACCCCTGAGTTTTAAAAATTGACCATCTTCCAACTGCCACCCTCTTTTCTGCCACTCAATTCCGATGCTTCCCTCTTCCCACCACCACCCTCTCCCCTGCCACCATTTCCGCCGCTGCCTTCTTCCCGTTGCCTTTTTCCCGCAGCTGCCATCGTCCTGCTGCCACCCTCTTCCCCGCCACAACCGCCATTGTCATCATCATGATCATGATCATCAACAAGAAGAAAAACTGAGAGTAAAGAATCAACTTCTTTAGCTTTCATAACTATAGAACTCTTCAACACAACTCGATACAGTGAAACTCCGGTGACTCCCAGAGCCTGAAAAGAACACACCCTACTGCGAACATCTTCAAACGGTGCGAGCCGGAGAATCAAGTTTTCATTCAACCGAGCTTCCATGTCACCTTTGGCGGAACCCATTTCACGGAAGAACGAAAACAACGTCCCGCGGCTGAGAAATGGAGCAAAATTGGAATGAGAAGAAACACATGGGATGCTCACGAAATGTTTGGTGAAATGCCTGAAAGAACAAAAACTCACCATGATCGACGACTCGACTACTGTTTGAGCTGGCAATAGTTTCTTGGAGAACTCGACCGTTGTTGTTGTGGCATTGATGGAAGAGATTCATCGGGCGGTTGTTTGTGGTAGCAATGGTGAGTCGTGGAGAAGAAAAGAAGAAGAGTTTTAATGGTGGTGGGATCAGTGGTATGCAATGACAGTAAGTGGGTAGGATAAGAAACTCCATGGCGGATCCAGTTTTAACTATGGTGACTTCCTTCATTGTTAGAGGCAGCCACCCTCTGCCCCACCGCCGACAAAATTCTTCTGCCTCTGCCGCTGCTGAGAAGAGAGATTAGGGTTCAAAAATTTATTATTTTCAGTTAGTCCCCTAAAATTTTGTGTCTTTTTAAAAATGTACCCAGAAAAAAAATTAAATTCAGAATTTTTTAGTTAGTAAAATTACAAAAATACCCCTGGCTATATCGGAAAACCATTTAGTTTTACCTGAAAATCACCTTTGGGGACCAAAAATTATTTTATATTTGCTGGTTGCTGAATAAAAGTGGTATTGGCACTCGAGACCAAAAGATGATATTGAAATATATGTTGGGGACCAAAAAAAATTTAGTCAAATAAACTGGGAAATGGAAATGAACAGAAAAATAGAATTGTGGAAAAAGAGCCATTCTTCTTCCTGGGAAATGGAAATGAAAAAAGTAGTCCTTCTTCCTTCAATTAGGCCATTCTCCTACCCGTGAATAGAGAGCTAAATTAGTGATGCAGGGACGGCACTTTACCATTTTTAATTATTTTTTGATTTTGATTTTATTATGGAAATTAGTTCCAAAATTTCTTTTCATTATTATTTCAGGTTTTACTTTTAGTATTTAAAGATCTCATATTCTGATATTTTATTCATTCAATCATAATAATATTTCGGGATTATTTTCTCTCTGATGGATTCCAGAACCAAAAGTTAGGGTTTGTACTTGCAGACCTTAATTGTTCTTTAAGATTCGTGCTTGCGAATCTCTTTGATATTCTGACTGCATCAATTGGTATCAGAGCAGGCTTTTCCCTGACCTTTTCCATTGATTCACGATGA
>JAULKJ010000008.1:9533949-9548161 GCA_032355405.1 Rubia balearica
GAAAAGTGTATCAATTGGAACAGTGCTCACAACCAACATGCATACAACCACATGGTCGCAGACTCTCACTCCTCCTATTACCCTAGAGATACTCCCAAGGGGACAAAGATACTAGCATCCAAAATGAAAAATAGACTAAGGTGTATGCCAACATAGAATATCAGTCATGCATTTAACAAGAATGTAAGAAACAAGTCAAGCATGATATTCATAAGCATTAACGGATAGGGAGATATTTGAATCTCACAAAATATCTACCAAATCATGAATACAAATTTAAATCCCCAAGCTAATGAACTACTCCTTAAGCATTGAACCCAATATTTTCATTGAATTCAATACCCTTGGGCAAAACTAGGAAGATTAAACTAAGAGAGAAGGGTTATTCCCACTCTCTCTCTATCTACTCTTAGGAAAACTAAAAAAAATGAAAAATAAAACTATCCAAATTTTAAACCCTAGTAGACGTAGGTCAATTTATATAGTAGAAAGGAAATGGAGTTGGCCCGTGCCACGAGCCTTGCAATACACACGGCCCATGCAATAAGGCACCGGCCGCCGGCTGGCTGCAGTTTTTCAGTCTTCTAAGTGCACAACCATGCATTTTTTCATGGGTCATCGACTAGTACAGTGTCTTGAGTATTTGAACTGCACGACCCATGAGAATTCTTGCGGGTCGCCAGTTGGGAGTTGATTTTAACCTTCTGAACGGCACCGACTGAGAGATGATTTCTTGGAAAACTGATGGTGCGACCGTGCAAAATATCACAGGACATGGGGTGGCCTTTGGATCATGAAGTTAAAGGGGCACATGCCATGCAATATGGCATGGCCCATGTTTTAGACTTAGCCGCACGAGCCATTATCAAAGCATGGGCCGAGTAATTCCTTGTGGCACATGCCTTTACTTAGGCACCATACCTTTGGTTGGCATGGGCCGTGCAATAAACTACGGCCGTGATAGTCTTCTAACTCTCTCGGGCTTCAACGTTTTCTTCTCCTTGGTGCATTTCCATCTTCTATCACGGTTAAGCGCGTGACTTTCGATCTACTACCATCCTTGTGAATAGCCTTGTACTATCTAATACCTTCCTTACGAATGACCTTCTACTCTGAAGTGCTCACGTGCGATCTACAAAATAGGGTTTAAATGCTTATAAGGACATAACATCCATTAGGTCTAAATAAATATACAAAACTAAGGATTTAGACAAGAAAACTGACAAAGACTATCTAAACCCCATGTAATGTAAATCCAACTAAATCTAGCAATCAACCATCCAAAACTTACTAACAAATGTGTGAAATGCATTGGTTAAAACATACTTTATGGTGCAGATCATTATGTAAGATTTTTTTTATTCTTCATAACATAAATTTTGTAAATGTAACTTTTCAAATTTTATTGTATACGTAAAAATATATTAGAATTCAACATGTGTAATTGTAACTGTGCAAAGTAAAAGTGAGAAATTTAAATGAGGATCAATGGGTAGAAATGAAGTGTGGGATGTAGTTGAGGCCAGTGAGAGAGTGAGTAGGGGTGTTCTTGAACTAGTCCAAACCGATAAAATAGATCGAATCGTATCGAAAAGCAGAGACTGAAACTAGATATGTGGAATTTCAATTCGGTCCCTGCTCTAACTTGTTTTTTAAAAATATTTCGAGTTCTTGTCAGTTCTGGTCCACAATCAAATTTGTTTGGACCAATATTTTATTCCTATGTATATTTTCAAAGGTTAATAGATTAAATTAATGCCCCAGTTTAGGTTTATTCGTAATGTTTAGAATTCTTCTATATTTTGAGATAAATTTCTCTAATAAGCTCTAATTTTAAAAAAAATTGATTCAATATTTTCCACACAAAAATTTTAAAGTAAAAATAATTAAAGCATACTAAAATTTGGTCGAGACCAGTCAAAAACTAAAATTTGTCCAGTCTGATGATCTCAGTCCTAAATATTCAATACTAAAAGTTTGATCTATGATTTAAGAATTTTTATTAATTTCCTAAAAATGAAACACAAATCAACTAATCAGATTTAAATAGGAAGTTTTTTTTATCCTTGTCCATTTGTCATCCTTTTTTTTGTCAATTTGAGAGGCTCGAGTTTGTTTCTTTATTTGATTTACTTTACTTATTTTAGACTTATCTTATTTACTACTCCTATATATTATCTCAAGTGCACACGTTGACTTGGAAAATATTTGATACTTAATATCTTTTATGAAGGATAACTAAAACTAATGAAAAGTTGGGATATTAAAAATATATGTAATAATAAATCTAACAAGGTATCACGCAATAATATTTTTATTTATATCCTAATTCAATTTTATGATTAAAGTTTAGAAGTTATGATTAAATGAATAGTCAAATTGTTAGTTGAACCGTGACAGAAATATAGTATGGTGAAGCTTGTTATCCATTACCAAGCTGCATTTAGTGCAATTATTGTCCGATATGAGAATATATTCTCACACTCACTTTTTTGAGAATATATCCTAGCCATTGCTATAGATAAATCAACGATTGAGATTTAAGGGAAAAATCAGCATTAAAACTAATTAATTTCCTAAAGTCTCGGTTACTTTTTTTCATTCTTCAGAAGGGAAAATTGACGTCAACGGAGCTTCCGGTTCTAATAAAGCCATCACGCTCCACTGCACCATCTCTGGCGGAAGAGGTGGTGATAATTCTGATCGAATCCCCTGCCTATGTTGATATTATCTATGTGAACGGAAGAAGGGTTATAGAACTTGTAGGCCTACTCAAGAACACGAACAATTTGAGAAGGAAGATGATGATGATGTTATGTCGTTGTAGTAGAGTCATACAATTTTATACTTTTACATGTTATAATATGGTAGGAATGTTTTACTTTTAGCAATCATTGACATTAATATGTTGTGTTCTTGATGTTTTTTTGTTCTTGTGGAGAAACGTGTTATTTTTTGGTATTTAAGATTGGTTTGTAGCAATGTTGTGAAACTTTGAGTTGTACTTAAATGGTGTTGTCATTGTTATCCGCAGACATATGAACCAGCTGCAATCGAAGAGTGATTGAAAGAGGGACATCAGAGTTGTCCTAAAAGTAACCAGGTTCTGCCATATGACGCTATAACTCCTAATCTTCTGCTCAAGGAGATGATCGAGAAGTGGTGCCAAGATAATGTAATTGATTAGCCTATGAGTACCATTAGCAAGGAAAAAAGTGTAAATGAAAGAGTGTTGAGTGCATATGATGAAAAACAGGGTTTGTTGGTTCTGCTCACCAAGATTTCTTCCTCATCCATCTATAATAGGAAGATGGCTACTAAGAGATTAGGCAGTGCACCAAGAATTTGTGGAGTTTCCGGATTCTTTTTGGGGAGCTTGGTGTCATTCCCTGAATGATTGACACACTTTTATTGAGCATTGTTAATAATGTTTCTGGTCTAGTGGAGAACTTGCTCACTGGATTAATGAACTTCTCCCTACATAATAATAATAAGAACTTGTGCTTCTTTTATAACTTGTGCGTTTTATAAAAACAACTTGATTCATAAAGTACAACTTGTAGTGCTTTAATCATCACTTGTAAGTGCTTCAAATGTAACTTGTAGGTGCCCAATCATCACTTATGAGTGATTCAAATGTAATTTGTAGGTGTTTTTTTAAAACTTGCGTGTGCTATGAAAACTACTTTGTACTTAGGTGCTTCAATTATAAGTGCTTCAAATGTAACCCGTGGGTGCTTATTTTATAACTTTTATTTTTTTCTTTTGGCTAATGATCTAATTTTTTTCATTTTTGAACTGTTGTTCAGTTGAATTAAAACTTAGAGTCAACGTACTCTCTTTTATTTGTACTTCTGTGTCAGTATAGACTAAATAATTGAAGAATGTCAGTCCTAGTAGGAAAGTTTACATCAAATAAGTTCGTGGAAAATATAGCTAACCAGTTGCCTTGACAACTTCATGCATGAAACGAATTTACATAGTGCAATGAAATGATTCATCAGCAGCATCTTCTCACATAATTATGCTAATACAGATTACACATATGTAGTTATACTCAAGTTACCTTTGGATATAAATCAGGCTTCCTGAGCAAAAATTTCCAACTGATAGAAAGACTAACAACAATAATTCAGGTCAAGAAAAATACACATAATAGTGTAGTCATCTCTCCAAGTATTTGGAAACTTTCCAGGCAGCAAGACAACAACTGCTTTCTCCGCGGCTTCTTCAGCAGGCGTCGAGAAAACTATGGATGTCACTTGATCATTTGACATCACATCCTAAACTTGAAATTAACATAAAAGACACCAGACTCCAAATTCATCATGTCCTATAATCTATAGTTTTTTCTTCTATAGTTACCCCATCTGATGTAAGAACCAGAAACCGATCGTTCTCAAATATCTTGTGATATGACATCCCAGGCACGAAAATGATACCATGATGTTTGAGAACAAATTCCATGAATAAACGCAACATGGCTATGCCTGGAGAGTCATCTTGTGGAAGCCACACTCGATCGATATGGGGCTCTTTCTTCAGTGCTAGCACAAGACCGCTTCACTTTCTTATTGGCTCTAGTTCCACTGCCAAACAAATTATGCAATTAATTATGCATCATGGTATTCCGATGGATTAAACATTGTATGCCACTTTTCCTCAATTTAGAGCTTGCACCCCCTAAATTGTACAAGCTTGACCCGTTTCACAGCCAATCATAATTTTTTCAATATGTTTACATTTCCCCAGCTTAACTGACTCAAGATTGTCAAAGGTTGATGCGGTGACAAGTGCAAGATGCTCAATAGCATCAAAATCAACAGGTTCTATTGCAAGTACTTTTTGCATGAGAAATAATTCCTTAGGAATATTGTTGATCAACTGGAGGTTTACAAAACAAATTACCCTATGAGATATGATCTTCTGCACTTTCAAAACAATTTGAAGGCATGCACAAAGTCCTACTTTAATCACTTTATGCAATGTTTCAAGCATCTTCAATACATACAAGAAACACCTATGAGTATAGCATGAAGCACCTTCAAGACATACACGAAACACCTATGAGTATAGCATGAAGCATCTTCACGACATACAAGAATCACCTATAAGTATAACATGAAACACCTTCAAAACATACACAAACCACTTATAAATATAATATCAAGCACTTTAAAATATACACGAAGCGCTTATAAGTATAATATCAAGCACCTTCAAAACATACACAGAGAACTTATAAGTATAATATCAAGCAGCTTCAAAACATACACGAAACACTTATAAGTATAATATTAAGCATCTTCAAAATATACACGAGGCATCTATAAGAATAACATGAAACACCTTCAAAACATACACAAAATAGCTACAAGTATAACATAAAAGAACCCTCAAAACATGCAAGAAGCACCTATAAGAATAACATGAATCACACGTATGAGTTAAACTTGAAACACTTGCAAGTAACACATGAAACACCTAGAAGAATAAATAGAAGCACATATTAGCTATATTTAAAGAACCCAGGGATTTGGAAACCCTTCTAACAATAACAAACAAATCAAATCTTCAAATGTTTGTTCTCACATAAGTGGATGTTCTCACCAAAACTATCCCCTATATAACATTGGGATCCTGCGAGGACACCTATCTTAGATGAGAACACCGGCCCACTTATGTGAGAACATATCCTAATTATTGGTTTTACCACATTAATGATCCAAATTTAAGGAGAAATCTAACATTATAGCTAATTAATTGTTTAGGGCGCAGATCCTCTATTCAGGTCATAACAATGAATCAGGTCCAGATCAAAATGCATGTATGTTCAACATTTCCTCCTTATTCCATTTGTTCTATTGTTCATCCAAAAGATTTTGCTATTCTTAGTTATGGACTTGAACCAGGCCTTCAATTATTACGGCCACTGGATTCTGTCACGATTTCAATAAGGTTTGTTTCTATTTCATGATTTTGTAGTTTGTTTTTCACTGGTGTTCCTCAATTAGGGTTTTCTTTTGCCGATTCTCTCCGAATTTGTTTTCTATAAGGATTTCGAGGATTTCGAGCTTTAATCACCAAGCATACGCAAAGCAAATTCCCTATTTCTCTGTAAAAACATTAAGAATCAAGGTGGAATTACAAACTCCCCAACTCTCCATGATATAATGATTCATGTTCTTGTGTTTTGATTGAGCACCATCTAGAGTCTCTCTACATTGTACATCTAATAATTTGTCGATGTTTAGCTATGTGATTGGTCTCATACTTTTGTAAAACTTGAATCAAAACCCATTGACCAACTATTTTAATTTGTTCTCTCTCATGTCTGCGGTTTCTTTGGAAAGTACTCAGCAGGTAATGAAGTACTTTTATATCCAATTGATAGATAAATTGCGTGTACTTTCTCGATTTTTTTACATGACGATTATAGACGGCCATCTATTATCGGGGTACTAAATTCTTTCTTTTTTTCTTGAGTTCCTATGTATTATGCCTCATTTTTCATCCCCAAATTTGTTTTGATTTGGACATAAAGTCTCATCTGCTTACCGGTTCCTTTTGAGTTTTCCGGATCTCTACAGTTATGTTGTAAATTTTTAATACGTTTTGACTATGGTATTTACTGTAACACTTTAAAAATGTTACGTGTACTAAGTGTTGCATATTGGTAGTAATCGATTTAATATATATATATATATATTCTCAATAATTGTGGAAGGTATACGTGATCAAAATTAATTATCGGATTGGTGGATTGTCTCGGTAAAATAGGTTGGCAGGCAGGTCACTAGTTGCAATGGTTTCATTTTGGCATTCTGGAATTTCACTTTTCAAATTTGCTTCTCCAGCATTTTCTTTATTTTGTTACATGAGTTCAGAGACGAACATGGAGAGACCATATGATATTGGGTAGTGCCTTCTTTCTATCATGTATTGTTCCCTATTTTTACCCAAATTATGTTTTCTTTTGTATAATTGCTCATTTTTGAAGTCTTGGATGAATGCACACCCTGAATAAGGACAATTCTATCCAAAGCACGTGAAGTTTACAATTATGAAAGTCTGTACTCGGAACTCAAAGATTGCATTGTTTCACAACTCGTAGGTGCTTTATCAATCGCTTGTAAGTGAATCAAATGTAACTTGTAGGTGCTTCATAAATAAATTATGCATGCTTAGAATACAATTCGTAGGTCTTTAGAGTACCACTTGCAGGTGCTTCATCAATCACTTGTAAGTGCAACTTGTAGGTGCTTCATTAATAACTTTTACGTGCTAT
Source organism: Rubia balearica (assembly GCA_032355405.1). NCBI lineage: Eukaryota > Viridiplantae > Streptophyta > Magnoliopsida > Gentianales > Rubiaceae > Rubia > Rubia balearica. The sequence continues at coordinate 9,541,238 of JAULKJ010000008.1, forward strand.
TAAAACTTGGTGTTTAGAATACAACTAGTAGGTGGTTCAACAATCGATGGTAAGTGCTTCAAATGTAACTCGTAGGTGCTTCAATAATAACTTACGTGTGCTATAAAAACTTAGTGTTTAGAATACAACTCATAGGTGCTTCAACAATTGCTTTTAAGTGCTTCAAATGTAACTCGTAGGTGCTTCAATAATATCTTATGTGTGCTATAAAAACTTGGTGTTTAGAATACAACTCGTAGGTGCTTCAACAATTGCTTGTAAGTGCTTCAAATTTAACTTATGGGTACTTCTTTTACAACTTGGCTTGTGCTGCGAAAACAACTTAGCACTTAATGTACAACTCATAGGTGCTTCAACCATCGCTTATAAGCGCTTCAAGTGTAACTTGTAGGTGCTTCGTTCATAACTTGTGTGTTCTGCAAAAAACAATTTTGTGCTTAGAGTACAACTCCTAGGTGTTTGTTGGTGCTTAGAGTACAATTCATAGGTTCTTCAACCATTGCTTGCAAGTGCTTCAATTGTAAATTTTAGGATTTTTTTATTTATAAATTATGTGATCTACAAAAATAATTTGGTGTTTAGAGTACAACTCATTTGTAGGTTCTTCAAATATAACATGTAGATGCTCCTAAATTGGTGTAATCTGTAGGTGCTCTCTGCATGTGTGCCAGAGAATAATACTGTAATCTGGTTTTAAGATTGATGAACCTTCATTTTCTGAACAAGGAGATATCATTGCTTCTTTCTTTACTTAATTTCATTCTTAGTTTCTCTAGCGTAAGGATTATAAACCAAGTGTATTAGGAAAATTAATTGCCCAAAACAATTCATCAATTATCGTGTGAGAGAAAAACATGATAGATTGATTAATTGCACTATGCACAAAAAAGATAACAAGTTTATATTGCATGATTTGGCATTATTATATTCTTGATTGAATCATCAAGATTATTGTAAGATGATCCCGTTCAATGCTAACCTCTTTTGCTAATTTCTTCAATTTTGCAGCCTTGTTCTTCATTTCCTTACCCTTTTCTCCATCCATAAGCTCATTCACAAGTTTCTCAACATTATCACTTTTCACAATGTTATCCATATCTATTCCAATCCCCAAACAGTTGCAAAAATACCAGCAATTTATCTGTTGTTTGGTTAAAAAATGCCAACAGAGCATAGGTATACCAAAACATACGGCTTCCATTGTCAAATTCCACCCGAAGTGAGTCAAGAATCCCCCTATAGAGGGGGTGTTTAATAACATCTTCTTGGGGGCACCAACTTGCAAGAAATATTTTTTCCCACCTACTCACCTTGACACACGAGTTCGGGAAAAGGAAACCATTTTGAACCTAATCCAACAGTGATGATCAGATATCAATCCTATGACTTGTCGAAGTCAACAAGGTGAGCTCTTCCCTCTGCAACTTTCTTCCTGAAAAAGATGCCCCATCTTAAGGTCTCCTTCAATTTTAGCCATTGTATCACACCTTTAACCTACGAGCGTGTAATGTTCTCCTCAAAATCGTAGTTTGTACATGCGTTAGACATGTATCCAAGGTTGTTATAGTAGTTGTTCTCAGTCACGTTCATCAAAACCTGGATGCTCAGACCATAACTTCCTCCTATGATGAACATGCAAAGCAGTTGCTGAATGTCCTCTTGAAGAAGAAAGAAGAATGTAGCCACTAGATTGCCTATCTGAAGGCCTACATTTTTTCTCACATATAATGGTGTTCTTACATAAATAAGTGTTTTCACCTGATCCTTCCCCACATATATATAACATACAATGAAATCAAAATTAGTTAGTAATTATGTTATCCACAAGGGGAAGGAATCAGATGGTAAGGTTATACAAGAAATTTGCTTGAGAAGAGAAAATATATCATGTGCATTGGCACAATTTTTTTTGGCTATATGAATCCTTACGTAAATTAGAAAATCAGCTTCACCATCTTATGTCATGTACAATTAACTAGTTTTTTGGGGTATTTGCATAACATGACCGTCATGTGAATTTGATCATAGATTCTATCACATATAGACATATAAATATAATCTCATGCTTATGTCACATAGTGTGGAGATGGCCAGGAATTTCCAATGTCTGTCACACAAAGGTCCGGCTCTCTTAAAACCATCTCGCCACCTCCGTTATTAGAGAAGCATTTCCGACTCCTTATTTCATCCCCATCTTCTCACTCTCAGTGCTAATGCACTCCCACTTAAAGAACCTAAACCTTGCGTAGGTAGAAACAATTAGATGCAAGAGTAAGGATGTTACATCACCTAGCTCTACACTATGGTCACCAACCCTAGGCCTAGAGAGGCAAAGGTATTGATGCCTTGTGATGACTCTAGAATTGACACAACCCCAGTTGCTAAAAACTACAATGCTCAACTATCGGGGTAAACCAGGGTTCCCGTTAGGAAATTTTATACAGCAACCCCCGGTCTACCGCTCCTTACATACAATCACTCACATAACTAGCCAAATAGAACTAACGTCAAAAAATCATGTCAGTATTCTCAAGGTAGCATGAATGCACTGATCTCTCTGGTACTCTCGAGCCTACAATAGTGTTAATCTAACACTCCCAAATTAGCATTTATAATCTAGCATGATATTATACTATTAATGAATTAATGGATGCATTGTAACCCATATCAAGGTACAAATCATATAAGAATAGAAACCTCAAATCATGTAAAATATTCATAAGCATAGAAAATTAGGGCAATCTGGAATCTCACAAATTCTAATCACATCATGAATACAAATATCACCCCAAGGAAATAAACTACTCTATAGATATTAAACACATGACAATCATTGGGTTAATTCCATAGATCTAGGAAAATAAATGAAAAGAAAATATAGCCTTCTTCTCTTCCTACAACTAATTAGAAATGAAATAATGAGTTGTTTAACCCTAGGATATAAAACATTGCTTATATAGTAGGTAGATTAGGCCTTAAAATTCCTAAAAAAGAGGAAACCCTAGCAGCCACGCTGGCACGAGCCTTGCCATATTGCACATCCCCGCCATCACAACCCGTGCAATAGTGCACGAGGTATCTGTCAGAGGTTGTTCTTTGGCTTTCTGAATGCCAGGGCTTTGCTGAATTGCATGACCTGTTGTATGGAGCATGTATTCTTCGTATTCTGAGTGCACGGGTCATGATGGATTGCACAGACAGTCGGTTGAAGACCTTCAAGGCTTCTGCTGATTGTGCGAGACGTGCCAAGTTTCACATCCCGTCGTCTGTACCTTAAAACCTTGCAGTTCTTCGAGCATGAGCCGTGCTAAATTGCACAGCTCGTCGTCTAGCCTTCACCTCCTCAGCATGAGCTATGGCACAGACCGTGCCAGTGTGCATAGCCCGTGTCATTTTTGGCTTTTTTTTTCTTTGTCATATCTATCAACTACCACGTTTTGACTTATGGCCTTCAGTATTCTGCCATCCTTGCGAATGACTTTCACTAAGCTGCTCCGAAATGCTTACGAATAATATAAAAATAAGCTCACAAAAAATTCTAGATTTTTTAAGGACATAAATCCATTGTACACAAAATAGGTTACAAAATGAATATTTTAGATGCGAAAACTAAAAAAGGTCATCTAAATACCTTATGATGTAAACATATCTAAATCTAGAAATATACCAACCAAAAGGCAATAAAAGAGATGTTAAATACGTTGAAAAATACATGCATTTGCCGTCTCATCAATGAAGCACACTAAATTTTGTTTGAGACCAGTCAAAAACTGAAATTAGTCTAGTATGATGATCTTAGTCCTAAATATCCAATACTAAACGTTTAATCTATGATTTACGAATTTTTAAAATTAAATTTCCTAAAAAATAAAATCAACTAATCAACTTTATATAGGAAGTTTTCTTGCTCCTTGTCCATTTGTCTTCCTTTATCTCTTTCTTGTCAATTTGAGAGGATCGGGTTTGTTTCTTTATGTGGTTTACTTTACTTATTTTAGGCTTGTATTATTTATTACTACTTCTATATACCACTTGAGATGGTATATATAAGTAGTAAATAAGACAAGTCGATTACAAATATATGTGAGTCAAGTGCACACATTGATTTTCAACAGTAATGATAACTAAAACTACTGTGGTGAGTGTCGTTTCACTCGCCAAAATATTCTGCAAACTCAGAAAAAATTAAATTAGTGTACCGGTAAGTAGAGTCGATCCCACTAGGAGAAAAGCAATAATTATAATTTTACCAACTAATTTTGAAAACCTTTTTGGTGTAGCCACCACGCTTCAATTTCAAGAATTTTTCTAACAACTAAAAATGCAAAATGATTAATCTAAAAATGAGAATAAAATATATATATGAATGGTATCGGTTAAGAATAACTCGTATTAGTTAACATCGATCATATGAGTAGTGATGAATTAATATTTACATATCCATCATTTATAGGAAAGTGGGTGCGCTTAACCTCCCGAATTCTTTCTTACCTTGTCGATAAATGACCAATTATAATTAAAAAATTGTTTCCCTTACCAAAATGCCACCAGAAAGTATTCGCTGAACCATATACTCATTTCGATAGCATTAAGAATAAAAAAGAACCTGATATAGCAATTACCAAAGTAAAAGCAAATAGCATTGCACATTTAACTGTTTTCTATCTTACTATTGCAGTTTTAGCTAGTTAGCTATTTTTTCACAAGAATGCGCTACTTACTAACCCTTTCCAACGATTAGGTATTGGTGGACTTAACTAGCAATATCATAACGATATTCAAGTTGATCAGGTTTAAGCATGCTAAGAATAAATTAAACCAAGAACACATCAAAATCAATTATAAAACAATTAGGTCTCACGATTCATAAACTAATAATCATTATTCTCTGTCAATAACAAATTAGCTACTCATGATAGACATATAAAAACCGCAAAAGAAATAATATGAAAACATGATGTTGAATTAAACTAAGAAAAGAAATTATCCCTAGAAAATGAGTTTTGTTTGGGCAAACTGGACCCTCTGCGGCAGTCTAAACTAATTCTAGACTAAAAAGTGCGTAAATAAATGTCTAATCTAATGCCTCTTATGTGTTCAACCCAAAATTTTATTCATAAGTTTATCCTTATATGAAAGATAAGAATCTTATTTGAATCAAAATCCCCACAAAATCTCCACCAAATCTGATCCAAAATTTCAAATCTGATTTCTTTTCCATCCAAATCAGATTTTAATTTGATTTTTACGCTCTCCACACGACTGCACCAATTTATTTTCAGAAAATATTTGAACCATTTCTGCGCATCTCTGGGTTTTTTCCCTTGCCTATTTCTGTCATTTTCCCCCTCAACCTTTTCAAATATCCTCTTAAGCCCAAAAACCTGTAAGCAGTGACAAATAATACACTTAAAGTACAAATTAATCCAATAAAATCACAATAAACCCCAAAAATAAACAACACAATTTATATGCATCATAATGAAAAGTTGATATATGAAAAGCATATGATATAATAAATCTAACAAGGTATAACACAATATTATTTATACTTATATACTAATTCAATTTTATAATTAAAATTAAGAAATGATGATTAAATGAAGAGTCCGTCTTTTAAAAACGGTCTTTCAATAAGTTTTGGGAATTCCAAGATTGTTAAAACTTCAAATTCGAAGAAATCAAGATAAAAATTTTGGGTTGTATTAATCGGGTCATAAACTAATAACTACTGCACGTTACAAAATAAAATTTTAATATTGCAACTAAAAGCTATAATTTTAATTCAACTCCGTCTTTCCATATGCCTATAAAAAATAGTTTTTCCCAAGATTTTACCTTAAGTGAATAGTCAAATTGGAGGTTGAATAGTGAAAAAATATAGAATGGTTAAACTTGCTATCCATGGCCAAGCTGCATTTAGGGCAATTATTATGGGAGCATACAACGAAATCCAAATAAGTTAGTAATTATGTTATCCACACGGGGAAGGAATCAGATGGCAAGGTTATACAAGAAATTTGCTTCCCTGAGGAGAATATCATGTGCACTGGCAAAAAAAAATTGGCTATATGATTCCTTATACCTATATGAGTAAATCAGCTTCACCATCCTATGTCATGTACAATCATAGAGCACCTCTGCTCATCCTAGCTTTGGTGAGATACATGTTGCAGACAACACAAAGGTTGAATACATTTAAAATTTTTACCACAGACTGACATTGTCCATGATCCTCAGCTAGCTGTCCTGAGCAAATGCTCTGAATATGAAGTCACGGAAGCGCCTCGAGTACTGCCTGGGATCAACTGCAGATATAGAGGAAGCATCGTAATGGATGGATTTGTACGCGTGCTCCAGCTTCTTGCTGATATCGTAATCCTGTAGAATATCGATGATGCTGAAAAACAGCATGACGTCGTAAAACTCTCCCGTTGGCTCTCCAATCAGCTCAACTTCGTTCTTCCTCAAGGTCACCTCTGCATGTGATGGCATTCTGATTCCTAATGCCGACCTGCCAAACGTTAAATTGTGAAAAATGAGGATAATCTACTGTCCCATACACTTCAATAAACATATATCTCTATCTGATGTTGAAATGTACTTACCCTGAAAGATCGAGAACACAATCTGAGCCTGCATTTGGATCTGCCTCTGCAACGCGAAATGAATCAGTAACAGAACCAATAGGTGAAAAGAAGAGGATCTGTCGTATTCATGTCTTTGACATATACCAGAGGTGGCAATCGAGGAGCTTCGAGCCTCACATGTAAGTGGATGTCCAGTTTCTGAAACATCTCGAAAGTGGACACCTACTAATAGGCTGTAATCCATGATTCTCTCATGTTCAAGAAAATCACAGTCCTTGTCCACCTGCCTAGATTGCGCAAACAATCAACAATAACCACCAGTTAGATTCCGTTT
>JAULKJ010000008.1:9567161-9586123 GCA_032355405.1 Rubia balearica
TGGATTCTATTGGTTCACACTAGGTGAAAATCCAACAAATTTTTGTTCGGGTCTTCACCAGCCATCTCATGGAAAGTTGGAAAAATATTGGATCATTCCGCTCTTGAGCTCACAAGTCACATTCGGTGGCAAAGATGGGAAGAAAATACATAGGGGTTGATTCTCCAAATTAAGAGTTATCAACTCCCTAAGAGTGTGATTGTCCTCCGCCATAAGTACAGTCTCCTCAACTACAAAATTTGGCTCTTATGAAACCCCTACTCTAGTTCTCTTCCTCCTTCTTCTTTGATTATCTGCGTTTCCGTTAAATAGTGTAGAGATCCTTGGCTCGTGGCACGGGTATATACCCATAAACTAGGAACTAAACAATACCCAACTAAGAAGAAAAACTAGCACAAGGATTATAAGTATACGGATCACTATCACAAAGGCTCATTAGCAAAAACCAACTCAAGCAAACAAAAACATAAGCAAGCAACAACACTAACTACTCAACTAACAAGCTATGTTAGTTAACGATTAACCATTTAGACTAGCATCCCCAGCAGCGGAGCCAAAATTTGACCCGTCTCTCTATATGATACATACTGGTGTCTACTTATATTCATACAGCCAGACACAGCTGCTATACTTCATTTTTAAAATAATTCAATGGACCAGGGAGAAAATATTTCTAGCACCAGTACATATTTTGGTTCCATTACTTGTTATACTGGTGCTTTTATAAGGAACGGAGCATATACTTTGTTCTTTAACACCGGTACATATATAAGATTCCGGTTCTAAGACAAACTTCAACATTAATTTGATCATAAAAACATTTTTAAAAAAATGTTAAACCTAAACCCTGATGACCACTTATAATTGAAATATGGTATACAAAAGCTTACAAGAGGGTACAAAAGGGAACGATACACGAAACATAATACCCTATCTTTTCCTTTTCAAGACTACATCACCACCCATAATATGAGCGTTCTCGTCCACCTAAAAACCATCCCCATGTGATCGTCTACACATGTGTGATCCACCGATATCCTCCAAACTCAGGAATGCCGAGGGGAACTCGCCGGTTTCAGATTTAATAAACCGATCAATTTCATCTTCAAAATAGAACTTCTTACCATGGAGTACAACATGTCACTTCTCATTGTTTGTGTCTTTAATATAAAATACTTGTCGAGCTTGGGCGGCTAAGATGAACTTGTCATTCTCGTGACCTACTCACTTCAAGTTCACCAGTGTAAAACTCATTGGCTTCTCAGAACAGAACCCCTATACCATTTTCAACCCATCTACATTTTAGGACAACAACTTTAAACTCAACGTAATCCAACTCTCAAATCACCTCGATCACACTATAAAGGCTATAATTGCAAGGATAGGCTTTTTGTCTTTCTTGCTCGACTGCCACATGGATTCAGATTTCACGTAAACCCTGTTGTTTTGAGTTGTGCTCTTGTTGTCTTTAGCTATTTTTGAAAAACTGAATCCATTCATGTCATACGCCTGGTATCTTTTAATGGTGCAGCCAGGTGTCCTTGCAAACGCCCGAAGCTTAGCAGGCATTCCATCCACATTGGAACGATTATAAAAACCAGTTGACAAACATTGAAGAATGCTCCTGTTGTATCTGATTCGACTGCCATTCGGGGTAGAGTTCCTCTAACAATGACATGTGCTCCTCAACTTATATTGCAGTCTCACCACTATTCGCAAAACATAAAGGTGAACTTTCATCAACTCAGCATTGTAGGGTGTGAAAATGTAACTTTGGACCGTAGGATTTCATTCTTCCTACCATTTTTCACATGCTAGGGAACTTCAGGTGTTGTCTTCCCAATCAAATTTGAAGTGCAATACTCAATGATCTCCTTCGTGACATATCTTTGCACAATGCTGGCATCGGATCGGTTTCGATTGTGTACGTAACCCTTAAAGACCCCCCATGTTGCGCTCAAACGGGACATCCAATGCATCCCCACTGATCCGCATATTCTGATTTCCCTAACCACATGGACGACGTTGTGGACCATAATGTCAAAGAATGCTAAGGGAAAATACATCTCAAATAAACACAACACTACAATCCTCTCACTCTCCAACTCATCAAGGTGTTTCCTCCTAATATTATTACGACAAATGGAGTTGAATTAGAAACACATGCGCATGCTGCAAAATCTCACCTCCTCCTTCATGACACCGTGGATAGCCACGGGAAATATTTGTTGCATCAAGACTTGACAATCATGTGATTTCAAAGCATTAAGACGCAATTCATCATTCACAAACTAACTAACATTTGAACAGTAGCCAGATGGTACCTTGATTCCTGAACACACTCACAAACTGACTTCATCTCACTGACTGAAAAGCTGTAAGGGGAGGGTGGTAGGTACGTCTGCTTCCCTTTCAACTCTAGAGATAAATCAACTCATATACCGAGATCAACCAAGTCTTTCCGTGCATTCAATCTATCTTTCGTCTTGCCCGAAATGTTAAGTAGAGTCCCAATTAAACTCTCGCACACATTCTTCTCTATATGCATCACATCCAAATAAGGGCAAACCTCCAAATTCTCTCAGCACGACAAATCAAACATAATCGACCTTTTCTTCCAAGGTTTATCATTAGGGGAAAGCACCTTAGATATCTTTTTTTCCAAGAATAGCATTTAATTTCTTCACCATGTTGTGGATGGCAAACCCACTCAATATTATTGGTGTCTTCCTCATCTCCCTCCCGCCAACGAAATGAATTGTATCAGCTCGTAACTTGTGCTTTGCCGGGAAAAAATTCCAATAACTAAGATACACGGTCTTCCTACCATTCTTCAACTGCTGGAAATCAGTACATTCCTCGCACACAGGACATGCCTTATGAGCATTAACCACATCACCTGAAAGATTACCATACGCCAGAAAATCATTTATCGTGTAGAAAAGTATGGCCTTCAAATTGAACTTGGTCTCACGATAACCGTCGAACACATCAACATCGTCGGACCACAAAAACTTCAAATATTCAATAAGAGGGGCTAGAAAGGTATCAATGTCATTTTTAACTGTCTCGAACCATAAATCATCAAAGGCATCAAAACATATTTCTTCCTCATGCAAAGATAAGGAGGTAGATTGTAAATGGAAAGCATAAACAGCATGAACTATGTTTCGAAGACATGTTACCAAGGGATTCATACCATCAGTATACAAAGTTATCCTCAAATTCTTGGGTTTAGCTGTGAACTCAGAATACATCTTGTCAAAATTGTTCCACTGATCCGCATCTGCAGGATGGCTAATAATATCATTATTAAGACAACTCTTATCCCTATACCACGTCATGTTCTTTGCATCCTCATCGTTCTTAAACAACCTCTTTAGCCTCGGGACAATAGGAAGATACCACACACATTTCAAAGGGACATGTTTCCTTTCCTTCACAACGGTCTCTTCTTCCACAACATCATTTCTCATTTCCTTCTAACAAGGAATGTGGCATACGAGGCAGGCCACCTATTTTTCCAAATGACCCTTATACAAAACATAACCATTGGGGAATGTATGTATTCTTTTATACTTCATTCCCATTGGACACAAAATTCTCTTCGCAACATAGAGGTTGTCCGGTAAACCATTTATGAAGGGAAGCTTATCATTCAAAAACTTTAGCAACTTGTCCATGTTGGTTCACTCCGCGAACCAACACCTTTCATGTTAAACAACTCCATCAAACATGACATTACAATGTTGTTCTTCTTGCAACTGGGAATCAGTGGTGTATCATTCTCATCTAGAAATTTTGACAGAACATCGGTCCTCCCCTGAATTCATCCATGTTTTCCTCACACATGTCATCCAAATTGACATCCCCAAAAAATTCTCCCTTGCTACCTAAACCACCTCTAGCGGTGGTTTCTCACCATGAAAGGTATAAACTGAATAATCCTTTACAAACCCTTTCTTGTACAAATAGAGTTACAGCAAGTCTCGATCGTCGATACGCTTACGATTCTTACAATCACGACAAGGACATAAGATGCTCTTTTCACGACTAAATGCATGCTACATAAACTCCCCAACAAACGAAATAAATTCATCACTCACCAAACTAACGTTGTCATACACATGCTTACGCCTCTCGATGGCATGGTACATCTCTACTATTCAATCAATGTGCAACAATTTAACTTCCACGGGAATATACACTTCTACTTTAAAAAAAATATTCATAAAACATCAAGTTACAATCGACATCATGCAACATCAAATTACTACATTCGTACCACACCTTATCAAACAACATGCATCAAAAATCCTTTCAATACATCAATAATACTACTAGCAAACTCATTTCATGAATAGTGTGAAACAAAATTACAATGATCAAACATGCAAAAAATATATGGCAACCTATTACTCCACACATATACCACCATAAATGGTAAATTAAAACAAAATATAAAGTACCTTCAAGGTATTTCAGTTATGAGTATTCAATATTTTCCTCACCCAAAAATTGTCATTAACGAATCCAAAAATAACGTTCTTGCACTTTTTACCAGCCAGAAAAAAGTGGTAGGTGTGCATTTAATGCACCAATAGCACCGATATAAATAACTAGATCTGGTGCTATACTTGTCATTTGCAAACTAGCAGGCCTAAAATTTCAATCCAGTGCTGAGTATTTACGATTCCCTAAGTGTTTTTTGCATCAACACCAGTACCAAAAACATAACCGATGCTAGAATTATTTTTTCTCGCGTTATTTACGTTATAGCACCAGTATTGTGCACCGTTATGACATGTACCAATGTTGAATATTATCATGTATCAACCTTTTTGTCATGCAAGCATAGGTAATTTACACCAGTAAGTATCCAACCGGTGCAGATGTTTACATAGACACCAGTATATCAGCTGGTGTTCGGCATGAAATTTCAAACTAGTGCTGGTAAATAGGATTTTCCGTGTGTGTTTCGCATCAGCACCGGTACCAAATACTTTACCGGTGCTAGAGTTATTTTTTCCCACGTAATTTCGTTCTAGCACCAGTACACAGCACTTATATTCACTTTACCGATGCTCAAAATTTTCATTTTTCTCCCTTCTTCTCACGTAGGCACCAATATATTATCTACTGATGCATATGTCCACACAGGCACCGATATTGTCATTTTTTGTGATTTTAACCATGCAATTTTTATAACTAGCACCGGCATTCTTGCATCGGTACACTTCAACCAGTGCCTATGTACTTGTTTTCCAGTAGTGAGTACTAAAGAATTTCATGAAGGAAAGAATGTTTTTGAGATTGACATCTTTACCCTTCAAACTTGCCAATTTTACTTGAAACCTAATTCCAATTAGCCACACACAAAATGGGTGATTTAAAATATTATGAAAATTCATTAACCAAGACCAAACCTGAGATCTTGCTTATCTTTCCGAACATCGGTAAACAAAATCCATCTGCCAAGAAGGATTTCTATGATCATCCAAGAGACTAACTATTACATTATGCGAGCCCTCTCTAACTTCTATCCTTAAGAGAGAGAGCTAAACCTCCTGAAAGTCCTACAGGATCCACAAAATAACAGTTATGAAATAAGTAGAGTTCATCCACTTCTTCATCCTGACACCACTTGACTTCGTTTCCATTAAAAAGATAATCTCGGGTTATGAAACCTGAGCGGCTTTTGAAGGTACTTCTATGCAAGAGGCTAGTTGAAACCTATGCAATTCCAGTTAGGGATCGTCATGGCTAACTGGGTGGTTATTTTGGGACAACAACTGACAAGCCGTTAGGTATTCCTGCCACCAGTTCTGCTAAGGCTTGAAGTTGTTTTTCATCTAGTAACTGAAAAAAATGTCTTCATCACATGTATTGCATTAACTCTTGAATCCTCCCCAAGACCTATGCCAGAATAATTTCTCTTTTGATATGATCTCCATTGGCCAGATTTTGGATCAATTCCCTTGCATGTTATATCATTCTTGTTTTTATCTTGTATACTGGTAATTCCATCTCCAAAATTTGGGTTTTCTTGTTCAACCTTTCTTAATCATGAACTAATATAGGGTGCCTTCTATTCTTTACTTAGTCTTCTAGCGTTGCCTTCTTCATAACAGCTTCCTTGTATCATGGTTCGAGATAGTTTTTCTTTCTATGTTCTCCTCTTCAGTTTTCCTTCTCTTTGAAACATTTCACTTTTGCTTTCAGGATTGAATAGAGCTAGGACTCTTCTCTAGATTTAATTGATTCTGTTTAGATTCCTCCATAGTAGATTCATCTTTTCCCTTTATCTTAAACAGATCCAACACTGGATTATCCCTCATGATCTCCTTCTATTTCAGTTGGTGAGATTCTAGCTTCAGAATAGCCTGTCTAATCTCTTGATTTTCAGAATGAGTGACTATAGCAACAACCATGAACAGATTCAAGGAAGATCCCATTAGTTGAAGGTTTGAAACCTGCTCCACATTCCAGACTGAACTTGTTGGTTGTTATTGTGCTCTATATCCCCTAACTGTCTCTGCTGGTTCTCCATCATACCAAAGGAATTAGATTGCATGAATTGGGATAATACCGCCCCAGTGTTTTCCTGTTGTACACTTTGTTGAGAGTGTGCTTGAGTATCTCCTCTACAGCTCAGCATTTCTTCAATTCCTTGAAACTCGGGGGGATTGAGGGCCTGCAATTGGAACCATAGCTACATGGAATTCACATGTAAGCTTACATTCTCCATTTCTGCATCAGTATTTTGCGGTTCCCATTTAATTAGCTCCATAACCTCATCGAAATGTACTAGATCCTCCTGAGAATATTTTATCACTGACTGAGACTGAAATGGATTGGTTGCCTGTACATCTTGTTGTAAACCTTGACTAGATGATTCCCCAACATAAAATTTTGACATTAGACCTCTCTAATTATGATTTACACCAGTACTAAAAAAATCATGTTCAGGATATCTTATTTTTTCTTCATGAGGTTCTCTATTTATGAAGAAGGATCTACACTAAATGATTGGTAAACCTTCGTCCACCATTACAGAAATTTGAAATCATTCTTGATTTGCTATGTATGAGCATGGAAGTATTTCCATTTCTCATCAAAAAAGTTCATGGGGATCTAAGAATTTAGGTGCTCTAACTGATAGGTATGATTTCTCATGGTGTCTAAGAACATTTCCATACTCTTATCCATAACAATGTATGCACCTCTTGCTCCAAAATGCTTTAAGATATCATTATTGATAAATGCTTCTAGATCATGTTGTCCACCAAGTTACACGTCGTAGTTGGGTGGCCAATCACACTACACCTTTTTACAAAATTTCATAATCCTCTCGTAAGGGCAAGGGATCCAGTATCGATAATTACCTGATTAAACAGGAAGAAACCAGGGTTTAGAGGTTGTTGTGTGTCAATCCAAACCTTGGTTTTCAAATATTAGATATTTGTGCCTGGATTGAAGGAAGTGTTGACCCTCCCCACTTCCTCGATAATCCATGCTAGATATTCACCCTTAACCCTATTTAACAAATCTGTGGTGAGATTAAAAGGTCTAACCCACACCAAGATCCTTGTAACCTGAATACAGGCCAGCAGGTATGCATCTGTCCATCTTCTAAGGTATAGCAAACCACCATCAACAGTGTAAGGTCAATTATTCAAAACAGCTAACATTTTCACCTCCGTTTATAATCCTAGGATTAGAAACTTGTGATGCCTGTCCACAATTCAAGTTCTAGGCCCCCAGTTGTTCCTGAAGTACATCTTTAACCTATGATTCAAGAAATATTGATTATCAATCCAGTAAGCAAGCGGTAAAAAATGGATTGAATGATCTTTAAACATGACATGTTCCTCCATTACTCTAACTCTGCCACTCCTCCTATATAATCCAAAAAAAATTACCATTAAAAGGATTGGATAATGCATATGGTGAAAATTCACTCAGGTTTGATATGTGGTCTGGAAACTGGTTTACTTGCATGTGATCCAGAGGCCTTTCAAGGTCCGAATCTGGAAGGAAGACATTAAACATGTTGTTGGAAGTGGCTAGATTCTGAGATTTAAGAAAAAGCTTTACTTTTGAAGTGTACTTATTCCTAAGCATGTATTTTAAATGAACAAGGTTTGATTTGAGTTGGTAATGGTAGTCTTTAAGCCTCCATTTATAGAGCACCAAAATTTAATTTGTAGTGATTAAGTCTATTTGGTAATTTTGAGTCATTTGGGATAGGATTGTAGGATATGTTTAAGAGAAAGTGCATATATAACCCTACTTAATTTACATGAGTGCAAATATAACCTTTTGATAATTGAAAGTGCAAATATAACCCTAGATAATTAGTGTGTGTGCAAATATAACCTTTTCGGCATATTTAGGCCAGAATTGGATGAAAAGATAATTTTACCTCTCTAAAAAAATTAAAAAAATAAGAAAAGAAAATTTAATATTATACCCCTAATGTTTATTATTCTCCTAAATCCTAGCCCTAGCCCTAACCCTCCTAACACCCCACCTGCCGCTGCCTACTTTCTCTTTTCTACATTCACATCTTGTCCTCTGTAGAAAACTTGTTGTCCGCAACCATATAAAAAAAACAAATCTAAACACAACACTCACCTCACCACCATCTGTATATCAACGTGTCTCTCCGGTGTGGGATGGTGTCTCCAATGCTTCTATCAGGTGTGGGATGATGGATCTCTACAGTTTTGGTGGCGTGGGATGGTGGAGCTATATGATTTGAATCGAATAAGTTGAATGGGAAAATATGATGGGGGCTGGGCGCTTGGGTTTCGATGGCGTGGGTTGGTAGAGCTATACAGTTTGAATCGAAGAAGTTGACGGGGTGAAGATGGTGGGGTTTCGGTGGCACGGGCAAGAAGGGGTGGCGAGCTAGGGTTTGAGGGGGGGCTGGGTGGCTGGCGGAGATGGTGGCGATGGAGGAATGGCGGAGAAAAGGAGGAAAGACTGAGATGGGTAGCGGGCTAGGGTTTTAGGGGACCGGCTAGGTGAAGTGGCTGAGCGGTGAAGGAGGTGGAGGGTGGAGCGGCGGAGGAGGTGGCAGTGAGGTGGAGCAACGGCGACGAAGGCCCGGTAGCGAAGGAGGTGGAAGCGTGGTGGGGTGGGTGGTGTGTTTTCAGGCGAGGCGGGAAGGTGTGGGTGGGGTGTTTTTCGACGGCGTGAGAAGGTGGTGATGGGGTGTTTTCTGGCGGCGTGGGAAGGTGGTGAGGGGGTGTTTTCCGATAAGGTTCTAGCTAGGTGGCGATATTTTTTTAGCATAGCGATGATGGTGACCCAGTCAGAAATGACCTAGTCAGAGCAGTGGCATGGCGGTAAAGGTGGTCGAACATTGGCAGGTGGTGGCAGAACAGCAGCGGGGCAAAGGCCATTTTTGTCTTCAAAATTTTGCTTTAGGATGAAAGGGTATTTGGTCATTTCAAGTCAGTCAATGGCCAAAAATGGCCAGTCAATGCTGGAATGTAGTCTTTAGGGTTATATTTGCACATATGTAAAGTAGTTAGCGTTGTGTTTGCACTAAAAATTATCTCAGAGTTATATGTACACTTATTGAAGTTATATAGGGTTATATTTGTATATATCCCTATGTTTAAAAATGGGCATTCTAAACGATTATTCTTCCAAACTCTCCCAAATTTGCATACCTGCATGTGCTTACCTCGGTCTACAAGCCAATAATTAATATTGTACACTTTTCTGCACCTTTTCCTTGTAGGCAAAAGATTTATCTCACTTCCTTTTGAGAAAACTCTTCCTATGTTCCAAAAAATCATTCACTTCCATCTCCATTGATTTTTACTAATAATGCAAAAGAACATATTTGTGAAGCTCTTCTATCTTAGGATGATAGTGTTTGCATGTAGACCACTTGTTAAGAAATCAGATACTTCCTCTCTTATACTAAATCCCAGTTATCCTTAAAATAATGACAAAAACAGGAATACCAATTGGAACCTAAAAAGAAAACATGTCTTCTTGGAAAGTTTCCCTTTTTAACTTTCTAATAAATGCATTGTTATAACAGACTTAAAGTGACACACCTTTTTTGTCTGCTTTGAAACATTCAACCATGAAATCTCTTTTGCCACCACATATACCAATTTGATTATTTAATTCCCTTGTCTCTAGGTTTGCAAAAATGCATTGAAGGACAAAAGACAAAAGGTTTGTTTTTGGAGCAAAGAACTACCAGATCTATCAACAGTTTAAGATTTGGCAAAAACCTCCTAATTGTTTACTTCTCATAATTCCCACGTGGAACGACTCACTTGAACCTTACCGGAAACTGAAAATTATAAAATTTTATGATGATTCTGTTAGGAACTAACTAAGACTCCTGTGATTATGACGAAAACTTTTAAGATGTAAGCAGCAAGATATGTATATTGTAGGATGATACGAAGAATTACTCCATTACTTGTTTTGATTTCTGACTTTTCCCTTCTTTTTTTTAATCTTTAATCTTCAAGTATTTGTAGCATCAATATAACTTTACGTTTATAAAAACTACACAAGAAGATAAGTAAAGATGCACTAATACACTCGAAAAATACACATCCAAACTAGTACGGGTGGTAAAATAAATCTATAACCGCCAAGTCAAGTGGGTTGTTTATTTTTATTTTTGGTTGTATATGGGTAAAATGGGTAATGGATCAAATGAATGATGGATTAAAAGTTTGATTGAAAAATATGGATTGAGTGGATTGGGTTTATTGTTTGGTAAAATGGATAGACCCACAGATCAACCTCGCGGTTTAATCCATGTGTGGTATATACCCATATGGATCAATGTATGAGATAAAACATGTTTGTTTACCCATACAAGTTGTTATAGAAACCTATATGAGCCAATATATTTGTTGAACCCCACAGATTTCTCATACAAATTGTTATACAAACTCATGTGTGAATATATGGGTTAGACCCAAGATTTTTTTTCATTTTTGACCTGCGGATCGAGTGACGGGTTGGTTCATACTCATAATCCTTTACAAACTAGCTAAAGTGCATAATTATAGTTGGAGATACCCTGTGAACAATACCCATGGACCAAAGCATGATTGGAGATATAAAAAAACGAGGGTACACATTGACGGAATGCAGACCGAGTAAGAATTATATGACGGCAAGGCTGTCATTTGTATCATCTATATATACTGCAACTTCTCCGCGAGTAGAGGGTTTCTACTGCAACTTCTTATCCTACAAACACTCAATTTCCAACAGAGACCAAAGGCTTCTTGGTGGTAGTTGCCATTCAATCTCATCTGATCATGTAAGATCGAACCCACTAATCCAATCATACTATAAGTAATTGATTTCGGCACGATCCAAAATTCTATATAAACAATGACACTAGTCCGTGCACATTTTACACTCAATTAAGTTCCAAACAAGTTAAGGACAGAGTCAACACCAGTGAGTTCTCAGTAATCATGCTTTACAACAGGAAGAATGAATTCAATACCACGATACTTTCTCCTATCCACACCTAACTCGAGAAGTAGTGCCAGAGGTAGATGACAGACACATGCTAATTTGAGAAGGCCAAAAGATTTAGGAAGAAAAATACAATTTACAAGGAACACTGCCAAAAACCGATGGATTAGAGAACTTCAATAGCATCAGATAGAAGGTATGTAAGAGCCACCACATTCGCAGACCATGACTGAGCAAACGGCTGCAGTATTGCCATGTACAGATCACAAACAATGAGATGCAGCTATCATTTATTATTGCATGGAGGGTTTGCGGCCAATAAGCCTGCACTGTTCAGGAAGTAAGGCACATACAACCTGCCCATTGACTGGGAAAAGTTCACCATCAATACCACAGCCCTTGTGTGTGTGCTTCCCTGGCTTAACCTTCACTGATTTTACCTGCACACCACAGATACACAGTCAAGAATAAACTCATATGCTCACTGCCAATATTTTAAGCTTAGGTGGTGGCTGCAATTCATTCAGCAGTCTCAACAAATAACCAACTCGATGTCAAAATTGTAACCATGAAAGGCAGTTCAGTGCCTTCTTGTTCACCAGAGGGAGGTTAAAGAATAATCCATCTTCATGATTGCAAGGATAAACATTAACACACATCTTCATTTACTAGAGCTCAGGGATGAAACTTGTTTCTCTTAGGATGGTCAGGGTGCTAATATTCACTCATCAAGATCAGATAAAATCAAGGCGCTCGACATTCTAAGATAGAATAACACTAAATATACAAATATATAGTGTGTTTTTTTTAAACCATGCTTTCTGCTAAAGATTAGCAGCTTTACCTTCACATATTCAACATAAGGCAGTGAAAGGTGTCTACCCATTTGCAGCTGAAGAAAAAATCTTATCAGCTTTAACCGTCCACTTCCATGAACCAACAAGAGATCCAATGTGTTGTCATCAGGTTCAGCTTTTGGTGCAACTACTTGCGAACTTAAACTTTGAACAGTTTTACATGAATGGTTGCACACCAGGATACCAAGAAAGTTACCCTTTTTAACCATCCATTTTTCCTCTACTCTAGGGGAAGCTTCCTTCCTTGAAAAAGCATCCATATCATCCACCTGCCCTGTAAATTCAATTGGATTTTCTCCATTCCAGTTAGATTTGCTATCCCATCTAGGCTCAGCATCCCAAATTGGACCCGGATCAGACAGTGTAGAAGAAATATCCTCTTTATCATTTGATGCGGTATTTGTCCAAGAAGATCTCGTCACGTCACTGGCAGGAGTCAAGCCAGCCCAGCCTTTGTCCGTTCTTGACTTAGACCTTGTCCTAGGCCAGTTGGGAGTTGAAGTAAGAGGTGGTTGGGGATGAATAACTTCAGGTTCAGCCGTGATATTACTTCTTCCAGCAGAAAGACGTTTTGATTTTGGATCAATTGCACGAACATACTCGGATGGTTCAGTGCTGCTGCAAGTAGTGTCCATGTCTGCTGCTGACATTCTACTTGGAGTCATTATCGAATCAATACTTGATAAGCTATATGCTCTGGGTAGCCCCTCCTTGCTTGACCTCCTCATGATATCAGTATATAAGTCAGCCATATCAATCACTTCAAGTTCAGCTAAGCTTTTCCCCTCTCTAGTTGCTTCGACAGATGCCGGGAGATATTCCAATTCAAAGTTGTATTTCGGCAAGCAAAAAAATTTGAGAAAACCAGCAACAAAATAGCGCAACGGACCAAATCGCTTTTGATATCTCTCCGAAAGCTCCAAAACTGTTGGGGGAAAAAAGAAAAAGTGGCAGTAAAAATACTAGGTGTTACCAGCAAAACTTTGTAATGAACTACTGAACCTCACACCCTTCCAACAGGGAATTGAATCTGCAGAACATCTCACGATTAAGTGGAGGTTCAAAACAAGTAACACAGCCAGAAGCTGCCAGATAAACAGATATTGTAGCAATCCTCTATAGGCTTTACTTGACAGACACTAAAGACAATCCAACTGAACATGTTCAGGCCTCAAATGCCACCATCTATATCACCATTATATTTTAACTACCAAAAGAGAAACAGAGTAAACTAGCAGAAGAAAGAAAGATCATCAAAGTTGGGTCAACAAGAGCTGTTTCTTAGAGCAAAGTTGCTATTGCTCATCTATAAACACCCACCACCAATAATTTGAATTTGTGTAGCAAAACTAGATAATTGCTTAATAATTAACGGCACAAAGAACAGCACTCTATAGGAACAAATTCACACCCTAACATTGCTTAATACTTAACTTCCAAACCAGTTGCCCTGCATTATGGAATAAGCAGCCAGATATAGAGTGAGAGTTAACGAGAATAGCATAGCAAGATAAATCTCCCCACAAAACTACTAAATCACCTACAACTTTGTTTTTTTGTCGCTCTTTAGATTACAATTTTCATTCCCCATTTTTAACAAAACATATTTCCCAACTCAAATATAGTGTAAGCTCAAGTTGCAGAAAATCAATACGATGATGAAATAGATAGTCTTTAACCTTGTACGTAACGTAACACGAAGCAACTAAAACTAGTCAACTGTGTGGGTTTACCTACATTCATTATATCCTGCCTTTGTGTCTGGTTGACACATACTAAACATTCATAGCAGAATCTACTAAAAATTTATAGCAGAATCAAGAATTTTACTTAACATAGGATAAATTTCAGAAATATATGATTTGCCTCTGATCCTTCACACTTCTGTGTTTTGCAGTAAACGGCGGAGTTTCCATAAACGAAGGCCAAGTGTAGCATGCGGATATCCAAGTCGATCAAACTATAAAGTTCAGAGTCAAACCAAATACGTATAAATAAAACACGAACTTACCATCACTAACAAAACCAAAATAGGTCACAGTCGTCCCAAAATGAATGACGCCACTTTGAATCCACTCAACAGCAAATACGTCTGTAGCAGTTAGCCCTCCCTGTCGAGGGAAAGACCAGATTGCACATCAATATTAATGGGAGAGACTAAGGTGGGCAAAAAATCCGAAAACCGAAACAAAAACCGAGTACGTGAGTTTTGAATAACCCAAACTAAATTTAATATTCAATTTTCAAAATCCAATTCTTGAATAACCAGACCAAATTTAATATTCAATTTTCAAAATATACGAATTGATTAAACCAAATTTAAGAAAATGGTTTATGGATCAGCTTTGGATTTTAAAACTCGAACCGTGACCAGACAAGAAACCTGAATAATAAATTAACTTAATATGTAAACACACAAATTAAATACTATAAAATATTAATTTTACCCTATAATTTTTAAATGAGAATTTTCAACAAGAGAAGAAAATTGAGGGGCCTTCTATAAATTATAAACCTACCCTACTTTCTATAAATCTAGTGCTAAGACTAGGTTTATGGTCTAAATCGACCCACAAAGAGCAGATAGGGAAACTTAAAGTTTACGTTATGAGCTCTAATTGTTCAAATCGAGTTCATATTTGTTTTCCAAAAATTTTAGATACTGAAACTAATTTACTTTATTAAATTTCAAGTTAAGAAACATGGGACATTCCATCCCGTTTTGATGGCTTTACCATGTTTGATAATTACTGAGCTTTAAAAACAGGCTAAATGAGTAAATGGTGGATGAAAAGTTCCATTCCCAAATGTTGTGATGGTAATATTCTAGTTGAATACAAGTTGAAAATATCCTCTATTGTGTGGGATAATCTGATTTATGTGGTTTAATTTGTGCATTAAGATGCTGAATTTATGACCCATTAGTCCATCTGAGTGACAACTATCCTTATATTGATCACTATGGACAGTTAGGTCTATAAAAATTTATTTTGTGCTTTGTGTTAGGCCTAACCCAAAACCTAACCAGAGTGTGCCGCATATTGTGATGTTTTATATGCTGCTTACCTTTTCTGCAACCATGTATTAACCCATTGGAGGGTAGTTTTCGTTAGGTGGTCTTGATTTCAGTATTAAAATGGTGGTCTTCGATCCATATTTGTATATGTAATTCGAGTTGGTAGCTATTTTAATAATTAAGTATCTGATGATTGAAATTTAGTCTTAAAGGTATAATCATCAGATTTGGGCTGAAATTTAAATATTTTTTTTGCATAACAATGTCCTTAATAAAATAATTAATATTGTTGCAGCATCTACACGTGCAATGTTTACATACATGTTTACCACAAAACCCAAAAGCATGCAACAACTCCATCATTGAAAAGCAACCTTCACAACGTTTCATATAGCTAACCTGCATTGTGGATGTTTTCATGTTCCCAAATGTCGAGAACAAGTTTTTGAATCATTCTTATCTTGTTGTGCATATTCAAAAACTGAAAGCATTCTTTAACCAGATCCATATCCACCTCTAGGTCAGTAGGTAGCATTCCTATTCTTGCTAATTCATTCTTGTGAGTCTGGGGAGAGGGAAATTATTGGAACCTTTATACTTCATCACCTCTATGCATACAGCTTGTAGGAAGATCCAAATCTTGTTTAGTGTATCTGCTTTTAGCTCCTCATACGCCATCTTCATTGCATTTACCAATTCCTCCACTATCCTGCATGCTTTCTCTTGCTGCAAACATTAAATAGATCGGAAGAAGGCCAAATCTAAGATGTTGAGATCAGGTGATGATTGCGTAGGTTGAAAATCCCATATAAACTGAAATCCATCTGAGTTACAGGCTTGCAGCACACTCAAACTCCCGGTCCCCACTTATTATGTGTGGTGTTGCATTATCTGGTTAGAGATAGATAATTTTTTATCTATGGCTTGGTCACCTCTCTTTGATTGCTGGAATAATTTTCATGATGAGATACTCCCTCATTTGTATGCGACCGACCTTTGCTTTAGCTTTCATTTCCATGGTTCCTTTGGGCCTATTTTTTATTGTTCATTGAGCTGGGACTATGTCAATGAGAGGAAAAATGCCTGATTTTCCATCAAATATGACATCTCCATTATCTGTTATAATCGGCCTAGCCATAGTACAAATAAACATTATTTTTGGCATCCAACTTTTGTGTTGACAAGTTTTGAGTGGGTTATCTTCTTTCGGTAGTAGAATGTAGTTTGCGGACTCTTCTGAAAGGTAGAACCATTTTTCGTCCAATTGAACAACATTGTACATTGATTTAAATCTTACCTTTGAGGAGTGTCTTTAGAATTTCAGCTTATTGCATGCGTAAAGAACACGATCTAACTTGCATGATTCCCTTAGCAATGGCTTGATGACACTACTATATATGCATAGTGATCCATCTTTTATGATTCGGTGTATAGTGCTTTTACTCATTTCACATTTTGTCGCTGCCTATCGACTTGTCTTCCTATAGGACAATGGGATAGCTTTGAAAGC
This sequence comes from Rubia balearica, assembly GCA_032355405.1. Lineage (NCBI taxonomy): Eukaryota > Viridiplantae > Streptophyta > Magnoliopsida > Gentianales > Rubiaceae > Rubia > Rubia balearica. The sequence goes on from JAULKJ010000008.1 coordinate 9,584,026, forward strand.
TTCCCGGTCCAATACTCGATTTTTTTGAGCTGACCGAGTTTCTTGCTTATTACATTTAGAAGATGAAGGTTCAGATGAGCTGCTTTTGGATGAAGTTTTTCGTGAAAGAGAAGAAAAAAATGAAGGGTTTGTAGAATTGTGGAGTGTTTTGAAAGGGTCAAGGGGTTTCTAATAATGCTTGGAGTAGATTTTGAATAGGCTTTTATGTTTAGAGTAGGTACTGTAGAAATTATTTTATGTATTTTTTATTTTCTTTTTTTATTTTCAAATTTTCCCACCATTTTCAGAAAAGACTGGGAGATGTTAAAATTTTGGAAGGAAAGATAAAAATTTAATGAAATGAAGATGCAGATGCAAATTTTGGCTTCTTTGTCTATAACGTGGCTGGCATCATCGATACTATTGATGATGTCACTTTGTAAATTGCCTCTCAACTCACATGGGTCTGTCTGTCCACGCCAGATTTATTAAAAATTATGCCAAAAGCATTTCGGCCAATACCTCTGGGACGGAGGGAGTATAATATTTGAATTTAAAAACTAAAGTGATCTGTCAATAAGTTTATGCAGATGCCACATTTCCTCCATGACTATATATAAAGTCTAACATAACTAAAAAAATTAAGAGCATTTTCAATATTATGTTGTCTTCCGAATGTATAGTAGACATGTGTTAAATTACCATACGACTACGGTATAACGTATTTAGAATTATTCAATTTTAGAATTATTTTCTTCAACGATAACCATGTATTTGCAAGTTTTTTTCCCGCCAAACATTTAATCAATAAATTTACTATTTTATACACTATTGGAAAACATGTCTATTAAAGACGGTTCCATCGGACCAGAGAAGTCACTTTTGATAGTTGACGATCAAAGGCGGTTTGAACCACCTTTAATCGATCCTGGAAGCAGTTCCAATTTCATAACCTGAATCTTAGGCCATAAAAAAAGCTGCCGGAAACCAACAAGTTTCTGGCAGCTTTGATCGAACCAAGAAACACAACAAACAAATCGAGGCTCAACAAACTCAACATCTTCAACAATACACACAGATAAACCAAATTATTGAAACCCAAAAACTTAATGAAACAAATTGTTAACAGATCCAAAATTTGCAAATTTATATTGAGGATAACAAAAGCTACCGTCGCTGGGTCGGGTGTGCCATCACTGGGTCGGAGGAGAAGGAAAGACAGAGTCGGTAAGCGGTGACGCTGGTGGAAGTGAACGGTGATGCTGGAGATACACAACGGTGTTGGAGTGAGCAGTGGTGTAGTTGTGTTGAAGCAAGCGGTGGCACTGGAGACGCGGTGGCGCGGGTGGGGGTAATTGTAAGGTGGCGGAGGTGGGATTAATTGCAAGGTGGCGGAGGTGGGTGATTGTAAGGTGGCAGAGGGAGTGGTACAAAGTTTTAGAAGGCAGTGGCGATGAGTCTGAGGAGAGATGGAGGAGGTGGGTAACGGTGGAGGAAGTTGAGGAGGGGAGTGAATGAAGGTGGCACGGGTGATAAAGAACGAGAACGGGTGATGATGAATGAGGGGAGGGTATCATCAGATTGGAAAAGTTGCTAAGGACCAACGCGGGTGAAAACCCTAAAATTGGCTAATGCATGTGAAAAATAGATAAGGAAAAATGACTAAGACACACTGGGTGAAAACCCTAAAATTCATTCATATAGTTGGACAAAAACTCATCAAAGTCAGCCCATTAAAAGTGGTTCCATATTGCAACTGCCTTTAGTGGTTTTCCATCAAAGACAGTTCCTCAAAAATCGCCTTTGATTAATTTTGAACCGCCTTTAATCATACCTATCATAACCTCATTCAGACCTCAATCAAAGTTGGTTCCTCAGGAACAACATTTGATTGCTGCCTTTAATCAAACTCTTTATAAATACCTATTATTACTAATTGTACATGATGGTATTTGTGAACACTACTCAAAAAGATCCCTAACGGCACCAGTTTCGTAGAACCAGTAAAAAACATGATTAATCTATGATTAGCATAGGAAATACTTTAATTTTTTTAAAAAAAGTTATTTACAATCGGGAATAGCACTTGTTGAAAGGAAAATCAGTGCAAACAAATGAG
>JAULKJ010000008.1:9595527-9613976 GCA_032355405.1 Rubia balearica
TGTAGTTTATTAGCCTCGGCTTCAGCAGCAGTGCGAGCTTGCTCAGTGGCATCAGAACTAGAACCAGGAGCAGACATTGTTGCGAATCAGAGGTGGCGAGCAGATCAGTGTCCTGTACGACAGTGGCAGAAATCTGGGACGACGGTGCGTGAATTACGTGCGCGGTTGAACAGCAAGAAGCGGGAACCCTCAGCAATGGATCGGCGATGGAAGATCAGCAGCTGTGGCGATAGACAGCACCCGGACGGTAGCGGTGGATCAGGACGATGGGGAGTGGATCAACGCGTGGCTAGGCAGATAGACGGCGACGTCCAAATGGTAAAGACATATCAGCGACAGCGGCAACTGGGAGTAGCAGCGGTGGACGGTGAATCTACGATGTACGGTGAGCGGTGAACGATGGAGGTGGCAGCGCGTGCAGTAACGCGTAGTCGGTTATCGGCGGCGACGACTGTTCAAAAATTATGCAGAAAAATTCTTTAGGATTTTAGGCTTTGATACAATGAAGAATTTACGAGTAATAATTGTGTGTTTGTATTCATGCTCTGGGGTACATTATATACTTGTACAAAAGACCTATACCAGACTAAAAAATGAATTATAATATAATTACAATTACAAGTAATATTACTAAATATTACTATTCCTTTATACCAAGTCAGGCTTCTCTTTTTCTTTTTTAAGTATAGATCACTGGTACTGCCATACCAGTGCTCAAAAGACACACACTAATGGCTATGTATATGTAAACCTGCTGCTTAGGGCAATTTTAGATATATTTTTTTTAAAAATTGAACCCGAGAGGAAACTCAGGAAATATTTTGTAAGTATGGAGCATCAGTACAAATACCGGTGCCCAAATGGCTCATATTGGTACCTATGTATATGAAAAGCAGCAGTTTAGCGCTTTAAATGGGGTACGTTTATTATTTTTAGAACCAAGAGCAAATCTGAGAAAATTTTCTAAGTATGGAGCACCGACGTACATGCCGATGTCCAAGTATTTGATACCAGTGTTGAGTCCGATATTTCAAAATTTTAAACAATCCCTCAAATTTTTTAATGGAAAATAATTTTCCCACCATAATATAACACCGGTATGAATGAAAACAAATGCCGGTGCTATATTATTTGATCTCTAAGTTAACTTTTTAAATTTTACTATTAGGTTCATAGAAGAAATTTGGAGCCGGAGAATCACAAAATTAAAGACACCGAAACGCAAGTAAATAAGAGACGACTGCGTCTTTAAAATTTTAGTAAACTGAGTGAATGGAAGAGCCTCTAAAATACTTATGGAAAATTACGTTATGGCCCAAAAATTTGTTACGATATTATCCTTCTCTCCAAAATACACGATTTTTGTTATTCTTGCATAAATATAAAAATAGAAAATAAATTATTTTTTCGATGAGCCGTTGAAAAGCACTTGTACATGTTCTAAAGTAACATAGATTTGATTACGTAGAAGTAAGAAAGGGAAATCAGAAAGAATTGTTGATAAATATTTCATTACAGACTTGGAAAATACAATGGGGGTGTATAGGGTAGCATCACAATCGAGTGGATTTCAATTTGGAGTTACGAGTAAAAAAATTTACTTTTTGCACTTAAGTCCCTCCAAGAAAGTTGGAGTCGCCAAATCACGAAATGGACGACACCAAAATGCAATTAAATAATACGATCATAACTTTTCAATTTGGGCACGTATGGGTGAACGGAATGGGCTCAAAAGTCAACAATGATTACTTCTATAAATTCTTATAAAGTTACGTTATGGCCCAAAATTGTGTTACCACATTACCCATTACTCCAAAATAATTAATTTTTGTTATTCTTGCCTAAATATATAATTATTAAATAAATTTTTTGATGAAATATTGAAAAGCGCTAGTACATGTTCTAGAGTAACTCATGGTTGATTATTTAGAAGTTACAACATGAAATTGGAAAATATTATGGATATGTTTTTGTACTCGATTTTTGATAAATATTCCCTTATAGACATGAAAAATACACTGGGGGTGTATTTGGTAGTATCACGTATGAGTAGGGATAATCATGGGTCTGGTCCAATAAGACTCAGACTCGACCCTAAAAATATAGTTAGACCCAGTCCCGATCCGGACGCGTAGGGTCTGAAAAATCTTAGACCCGTACCCAAACCCGATGGGTCCAAAACGGGTCTTAAATGGGTCTAATTTTTAATTATTTTCTTCAATAAATAAAATATGTATTATTTTAAATATAAATAATTCTAGGTCAATATGGACATGAATTAATATTCAAGAAAAAAATATACAATACACATTAGTTGATTAATTTAAAATAAAAATACAAAGAAAATATGGAATTAATTTAGAAATTTGGATAAACAATATATATAGTTAGGGTAATATGGGTTTGGGGGTTGGGTTTGGGTCGGGTCTGCGTCTTAATATTTTAGACCCAGACCCAAACCTATTTTCTAAAATCTAGACCCATACCCGGATCTGGACCCAATAGGTCTAAATTTTTTGGACCCATACCCGACCCAACGGGTCAAAAACCTATGGGTATGGGTCGGGTTCTAGACCCATGACCATCCCTATGTACGAGTGGATTTCAATTTGGAGTTACGAGTAAATTTTTCACTTTTTAGATCCCTCCAAGAAAGTTGGAGGCGTTGAATCACAAAATTGGCAACACCAGAGTGCAATTCACTAAGAAACGATCGCAACTTGCCGATTTGGGCTTGAACGAGGGAGCAAAGGGGTCCCGAATCAATACAATGATTACTTCTATATTTTTTTGTAAATTACACTGTAGCCCCCAAATATTACAAATACACCCTTCTACATATAAATGAATAAATCATATCTCCCGAAAATCCACTTTTTACCCTAAAAAACAGGGTAGGTGATCATCAATTGGACTCCTGGCACCGTTATATTATAACCTATACCGGTGCTAGCTATTTTCCCACCATAATTTTACCCGCCAAAAGTACTATTCTAGCCATAAACACCAGTATTAACACCGGTTCAGACAAAACCGATCCTGAAAAATATCAAATTCAAAAACATTTCTTCAAAGGTACCGGTATCTAACGCTGGTATTTAGTGAACCGGTTCTAAATTTATTCATAGGCACCGGTATTAGTACTGATATATGTCATTCAGACAAAATCGATGTTGGAAAATATCAAATTCAGACATTTTTTTCTTCAAAGGCACCGGTATCTATCACCGGTATTTAGTGAAACTGTGCTAGATTTACTCATAGCTAGGCACCGATATTTTGGTACATTTGTCAAATTAACGGTGCCTATGATATTCCTAGCAACTGTATTGCTCTCCCAACAGTAACATACCGGAGCCTATATACCTGTATTCCAACAGTGTTTGTTGATAGTTTTAAGAATTTAATTCAAACTTTATACAAGACTTATAGTTAGTACTAGTATCTAATTAGTTCAGGTGTTTAGAATGTTTGTTAACCGTTCTATGGACTTGGTTCAAACTTTTCCTTTTCTACAAAACTTACAATCAGTAAAGATATATTAGTTCATGTGTCTATCGTTTTATGGACTTATTTCAAACTTTTCCTTTTGGAATGTCGGTTAATACTTTAAAATACTTAGTTTAAACTTATATTTTCTACAAGACTTATAGTTAGCATCAACATACTAATTAGTTCACGTGTCTCGATAGTTTGTCAATCGTTTTAAGTGTTAGTTCTAATTTTCACTTTTTTTACAAAATTTAAAACTATTAAAGACATATTAGTTTGTGTGTTTAGAATGTTTGTTAATAGTTTTAAAAAATTAGTTCAAACTTTCATATTTAACAAGACTTATAATCAGTATACTGATTAGTTCATGTATATAGAATGTTTGTTAATCGTTTTAAAAACTTTCTTTAGACCTCCATGTTTACCTAAAATATATTTAAATTATAGTCTAATTCAATTTTTACTGCATAATCATACACTTAAAATTAGCAAAGATATATTAGTTCATTTGTTTATAATGTTTGCTAATCACTTTAAGGACTTTATTTAGACTGTTGGGAGTCTCTTCAAATTCCAAAACAGAATAATTAATAAGTGTAAGAGATATTTTGTGATATCTTCTACAATATTATGTCTTATCTTTTGTGAATATCTTTTAAAGAAATATGAGATAGTATATGAAATAACTATATATAGTAGAAGATAATATGGAATAGTTACAGGTGTTAGTTTTCTTATAAAATTAGTTGCCTCACATTTTTTACTATAAATGGTAATTTAATTTCCTATTTCTTTTTTTGGTAACCGTTTTGTATTAGAATTAAGCCCAAAACTTACAAATTTAAATTTTCTCCCCCAATCTATTACAAATCCCTTTCCTACTACAAAACTGCAAACTGCAAAAAAAATTCTTTACTGAATTGTGTTTTCAACTCCAGTCTTCAAGTTGTACCATGCCTCCTGTCTTCCTTTTCCTCCATTTTATTTCCATTTTTATCTGAAAGGCTAAAGTTTCATCCTTTTGTTCCTCCCTCTGAATATCCTATGGTTTTCCTCCTTCCATAACTGATACAGCCTTGAAGTCCACTTCATGATTTCTTGTCCAGCTTTCCTCTTGATCATTGTCCACATCTTCTTCAACATTCTCAATGAACTGCATCCCGGAATTTGCAAGATTCCTGATAACTCCTTTATGTAATCTTAATCAAAGAATTTGTGCTGAGCTGACTTCTGATGCTGTTGGCATAGTACACAGTCCTGCTCCTCTGTCAGTATATTAAAATCTAGCATTCTATCTTCTTTGGGAAATTTTTGATTAATCAGCATCCAAACAAATACCTTGGGTTTTGGCAAGCTCTATTTGTTCCAAATAATATCATATTTCTGCATCATCTCCCTCCCCCCTTTCATCATATTATAAACTGCAGATGTCTTCAATGCCTCTTTTCTATTCAGGCATAATTAGAGCCTTGTGAAGTATCCACCCCTTGATCTCATTAGTTCTCTCCATGTCTAGCTCTGTGTGATGGAATGCCTACAGTTCTCTACACTTCCTCCTTTTATATAGTACTCTTGTATCCATTTGCCACACAAAGTGGTTTTTTTGTGTGCCAAATCCCAGATATGTTTGCAAAGAGCATCTCTATTCCTGTAACTTTCATGAATTCAGTCAATATGTCTTTAATCCTCTCCATGGAATTTCTATTAGCCCCACTAAACAATAGAAAATCTTCAGCAAAAAGTAAGGAGAACACCTTTGCTTTCTTACATCTCTGGTGGTAGTCTACTTTTCCTGTACAGAAATCTCTATTTAACATCCTTGTTAGATACTCCATCCCGATGAAAAATGGGACAAGGGGTCACCTTAATTTACCCCTCTTTTTGCTTGAATTCCTTCATAAATATGTCCATTGATGTTTAAAGAAACATCAAAGTCCATGGCACTTCTTCTAATCCACTCAACCATCTTCTTAGAAAACCTGAGTTCAGCCAACCAGTTTAACAAAAAAATTCATTTCTGGCTATCAAAAGCCTTACTAATATCTATTTGGGCCACATAACTATTCTTCCTTTTCTCCACATTGTATATATAAAGAAACGCTTGGGTTAGTAACAGGTTATGAGCAATAGACCCACCCTTCACTAATGTACGCTGGTTTTACTGATAATTATAGGTAGTATCTCTTTTAACGTATTACATAGGATTTTAGTAATAGTTTTTAGATTATTGAACAGCAGGCAATAGTTCTGCAGTCCACAGGGGCTTGAGGCATTGCAGTTTTAGGTATCAAAGTAAGAACAACATTTTTAAACTGACCTGGAACTTAATCTCCATTAAGAAAAAACTTTGATTTCTAAAATCACATACTTCCTAATCAAGTCCCAACAATCCTTAAAAAACTTTCTAGAATATCCATCCATCTGTGGGATTTTATTGGAGTGAATACTTTTCATAGCTCCCCAGATTTCTTAATCACTAATTTTCCTAATCAACTCTGCTTGCTTATCAATCTCTAGTACTTCACCATAAGCCACAACTTTAGGATCAAGTTTATCAGTTCTCAACTCGACTCCTAACTGATTCTTAAAGTGTTTAATGAATTCAACCTCTACCATATTATACTCAGTAATCAACTGGTCATTCACTTTAATAAAAGTTATGTGGTTCTGATATAGCTTCCTTTTCAAAGAGGCATAAACAGTTTTGTTGGGCTGTCTCCATCATTTAACCATTAGACCTTGTCTTTTTGCTATAGAAAGATATACTATGCATCTCTCCAAGCTTCTACCTCTTTCCTGGCATTAAATTTAGAAATTTACAAATTCACTTCATCTGGTTTGTCATTCCGATTCAATTGAGCTTTCAACCATGATTCATTTGCTCTTTCTGCCTTTTCACCCATGCTTCCAAATTCTATCTTTTTCAACCTTCTTAGTGGTTGTTCCAACATGTGTAGAATTTTTGCAAAATCACTCAGGTAATGCATTTCACCTGTCCTCTATACTCCTATTATAGTTTTTTTTAACAAAGTGATTCTTCCTGCATGTTGAAGTACTTGAATGGTTTCACCCTGCTACCTTTTTCTTTGTAAATCTAATCACCAGGGGTTAATGGTCAGAAAGCAATTCATTTTCACCTCACACAAAAATGAATGCATCTTTACAACCCAAATCTTATTCACAAGGCCTCTATCTATCCTGCTCAGAATCCTTTTTTCTCCACATCTTCTGTTGCACCAAGTGTAGAAAACTCCTGCTGTTTTAATCTCTTCCAGCTTTAATACATCCACAACCTCTTGGAATTCTTATGTTTCTTTCTTACTAATAGTGTTTCCACCCAGCCTGTCTTCAGGTGTTAGGGGAGAGTTATAATACCCTATCACCATCCAAGCTGTATCTTTGTTAAGGCCATGGATCCTTCCTTTTGTCTCCTGTGTTAAATCCATAAACAAAGCTACAAGAGGATTTTTTTCCCACTATTTTTCTTGTAACCGTGGGTATCCAGCCATTGTTGACCAATGTCCAGAATCTCTATATCATAGTAACCAACTCTTCATGCCAACCAGATCCTCCCCCCCCACCAATTTTCCATTTGTAACCAGCTTCCACCCTAGCCAAATCTTCCTCCATGTTTCATCATCTTTCTCTTTTTGTATATTCGTTTCTAACATTACTCGGACTCCATTTTAGTTATTTAGGCAAAACCTTTTAACCATGATGTGTTTTCCCCTTTATTAAGTCCTCTCACATTCCAAACTATGGTATTCGTAAACATCTGGTGGTTTCTCTTTGATGCAGAGCTCAGTCCCATCCTGCATTCAAGGCCTTACCAAATTGATCATTGTGGACTGCTCTTTACTGCTATCTTTTTGCATTCGATCTGTTCCAGCCATCAACTACCTTTCTTTCCTTCTTTCCTATATACTATCTTCGTCTATGATTTTGACTGGCAGATAAACTTGCATTCTCTTCTTTTCAGCTTTTTTCCCTCAATTTCTTTTTTCCTGTAATCCTTCCCTTGGTGCCCATACACACTACATTGACTACATTTCACATGTGCCTATTCAAATTTTACTTCTTGTTTCATTATTACTTTCTTCTCATGCACAAAGCTAACCTCATTAGGGATTGAATCCATAGTTTTCATCTCCATATTTACTCTAGCATATGCAAGCCTTTCCTTCTCCCGAGTTGCTCTATCTAAACAAATATGGTTCCTTATAGAACTAAGTATTTTTCTTATGATTTTAGGCTGCCAGTATTTAAGAGGCAAAGCTGGTAATCTAACCCATACTAGGACAGACTGAGATTCATTCAATTCTACATCCAGCAACCAAGCTCTAACTATGACTGACTTTCCATAAAAAATAATACCCTAAATCTACCAATTCATTTCTATAAGTCTTTGATATCAAATTAACTAGAAATGTACCTCTGTTGATTTGCCAGATTTTCACCACATTCTTTTCCTAGATTCAATCAGAAATCCCTCCATAGCTTTGGATGGAGGATTTGATCCAAGGATTTTGCAGATGGCACTTGAGTCCCACTGTTTAGAGCTTTCTTCCACATCTTCTTCCGTGATTTCACCCATCTCCAACACTCCAATTTCGCCAGTATCATAACACCTGATCTCTTATGTCCCATTGTCAAACAAATTGCTCAAATTTTTCCCTCTTTAATTTCTACATGTTCACCCTATGGAAACCTTTTCCTAGATAACTCTACATCTTCTGCAACTTTTTCTTTCGACATTCTACTTTTCAGTGGTGTTTTCATGGTTAAGTTTACCTCAGAAGATGAAGCCAACTAATTGAGCTCGGTCCCGATCCCCCCTTGTTGAATACTTCTTAACCTAGTTTCTGTTTCATGTGATTTCTCCTTCAACACCTCTTTTCCTTTCTCCTTGACTGTAGTTACTTTTTTGGTAGTTTTGTGTTTTTCTTCTTAAATCCTCTCTTGTTACCGGACTTCCCCATTGGAGGCGCAGCTTAGGGAGCTCACCTTTCAGGTCAAGAATTCAGATCTAGAAGTACACATAGTGAACGTGTATTCGCCCGCACTAACCAGGGAACGTCTAAACACAATTTTGTATTTTTTAATATCCTATTCTATAATAGTTTGGATTTTAACATTATATATTTTAATCCTCATTATGAATGAGATGAGTCGTTGATAGGTTATCAATGCACCATAATAAAGTCTTTTATATTTTATCATGGTATCAGAGCGGGTTCGATCTGGGACCCCTTATATTTAGCTTTATCCATGTTGTTACCTTCGCTCTTACCTTTTCCTCTGCCACCGTCGTGATCCACACCCCTATTACTGGAGGATCCTAGCACCGCCGCCACTTTGCTCTGTCACAATTATTGTCTGCCACTGCCACCCACAAGGATTTCTACGAATATCGCTCTGCCACTACTACTAGTATTAGTTTCAAAGTATACTTTGCAAGTTGGGCATTCAGAATATTCATGCTTCAATTCGAGGAGGAGTGTAGGAGATATTTTGTGACATCTTCTAAAATATTATGTCTTATTCTTGTGAATATTCTTTAAGTAAATATTAAATAGTTTGTGGAATAGTTATATATGGTAGAAGATAATATGGAATAGTTATAGGTGTTAGTTTCCTTGCAGGTTAGATTATAGATGGTAATTTATTATCCTATTTCTATTATAGTTTAGATTGTAACACTATATATTGTAATCCTAATTATGAATAAGATGGATCATTGATGTGATATTAATGCACCATAAAAAAGTCTTTTTTAATATTATCAGTAAGAGTTGAAGAGTTTTTATTCATGAATGGGCAGCTCAAGGGGTTGTTTATTAATTGGGAATCCCAAAAGTTATGTACATGAATTAGAAAACTCTGGAGTTGCACTTGAACTCTTATAAATAGAGGAATGGTTAGAGTGTCAAGGTCTCAGGGTGTGAGTTTTGTAGACATTTGTTCTGGTCTAAAAATCACCCCTTCTGCATTCGTAATTTGGGTCCAGTGGTCCGGCATGATGTAATGTCTGGCATCTGTAATCTGTCTGGCCCATATGCGCAATAAGATTAATTTTTTTATGTTCATGGAGGTTGCTAACATGTTTGGTGGACCACATAAAAATATATGATCTCTTTTTTCTGTTTTTTAAATTATCTTGATTCCGCGCTAAGGGATTAATTTTCCAACGAGTGGTATCAGAGCAAGGCGGTGATACAAGTGGAATCAGAGCTGGTGGTTCTTTGGGGCTTCTGTTCATGATAATAAGAAGAAATTCTGTTGTTTTCCGAGAAGTACTACTGTATTTGAATCAGTTATTCTGATCCGGATTTGGTTTTGTGTGTTTTCGTCTGCTGATGTGTTCGAGTAGAAAACAATCTAACTTTGGTTTGCATCCTTCTCGGTTGTCTGACCTTTCGTTTACATTTCTGCTTGTTTAACTTTCAAAATGCCCTTTATTTAATCTATGTGGTAGTCCAATTTTTTGTTTTGTTGGTAAAAAATTCTGAAAGGTTCCAGACGTGAGAAAGGGGCATGCTGCAGCATAATTAATTGATCATATGTGATTAATTAGTTAGTTACTTTCTCTTCCTTTCTTTTGGGTTTCTGTTTCGCGGATGTGAATTTTGGATTTTTTGTGAGCACTGATTTTTGCTTCGTCAAGAAAGGAGATGGTGTTGTAGCTATTGAATCTGTTGTTCTGTTAGCAAATCCTTACCTGGTTGGATTGTTCTGATGGTGGTATCTAGTACATTTGGTACATATGTCTAGCACGACTCCTAATGCATCTATTTATAGTACACCTGTTTGTCTGTATTTGGCTGTTAGAATATTCAAGTCAAGGGGGACTGTTCTGGGTTTTGAATCGAGGGTGAAATGGTTGTGAATCTCTTCAAATTCCAAAAAGATTAATAAGAGTTGAAGAGTTTTCATTCATGAATGGGCAGCTCAAGGGATTTTTCATTATTGGGAATCCCAAGAGTTAAGTACATGAATTAGAAAACTCTAGACCTGCACTTAAACTCTTATAAATAGAGGAATGGTTAGAGTGTAAGGGTGTGAGTTTTTTTGCAGACATTTGTTCTTGTCTTTAAATCACCAATTCCGTATCTATAATTTGGGTCGAATAGTCTTGCGTGACGTAATGCCTGACATATGTAATATGTCTGGCCTATTGTGGAAATAAGATTAATTTGTTTATGTTCGTGGAGGTAGCCAACATGTTTGGAGAACCATATTAAAATTCGTATTTTATTTTTTCTGGTTTCTTTTTGTTATCTTGATTCTGCGCAAGAGGATTAATTTCCCAACATAGACCTCCATGTGTGCCTAAACTATTTTTGAAAAATATATTTTAAAACTATAGTTAGAATCACTTTTACTAAATAATCATACACTTGTAATTAGTTAAGATATACTAATTCATGAGTTTAGAACGTTTTCTAATTGTTTTAGAATCAAATTGGAGTAGAAATTTCCGTAATCTAAAAGGCCTTGATTAACGTGCCTTGATTAAGTATTATTGTAAAATATGGTTTTCTATAAAATCATTCAGAACTTTCCTTAATTCATATATTCAATTTTAGGAATTTTCCTAATCTCTTACCCAAAACTACTTTCCCATCTTCATTCTCAATTTAGGGATGTTGTTCAACCTGTAAATTCCCCCAAATATTCTCACTAACAAAATCCAGAAATTTTTTCAAACCCATCTCTTCATCCTTCAATATTCCCCCATTGACTTTGCCTCTTTTGCCTGAACCCTCATAACCTGTGATATGTTCTTACCAATGGGCAGAAGCTCAATGTGGGAAGTGGTAATAACTCTTGCCGTGGATTTTTACAATTTCACAGGTGACTATTTGATTGGGTTTTCTTTTCTTTTTTTCCTTCCTCCTCATCGTTCTACTCTTCTCTTGCTATTTGTTAGTTCCTAACAGCGCATCCTAACGCGTATTGATAATCCCATATATGCAGTTGGAGGAAAGAAGCAAAGAGGAAAGGATTTTGACCCATTTTAACTTTATAACCCGGAAATATCCGAATTATATGACCTACGAATTTTATACATTTTCCTGTAAATTGCAATTTGGACTTTTGTCTCACCATTTGCTATGGTGAGATGGTCTCATAGGAGATTTTCTCATCAATAAATTATCAAGCATACGTTATCTTTCTTGTCTTTCATTTCGATTGCTCATATTCTTCACTTACAAGTGACAGTAGGTTTTATTATTTCTTCCAATTGAATTTTAGACTTTGTAAAGACACAATCTATTTAACTATAAAAAAAATATGAATATTAACAAAGTGGTTTTACATTGTACATTTGAAATATTTTGATGTATTACAGACTTGATTACCGGATATTATTGTTCTTTGTCCTTCCATAATTTTACTACAACACTCAAAAGTAACACTACATCCCTCAAAAATATTGACATTGCAACCCTTGATGACGTTCTTTGTTCTTTAGACAAAGAACAATAGATACAACCGGGAATTATTGTTTTTGAACATCATAAACATAAGGCAACTAAACACAACCAAGAAGAGTACATCCATTGTTCGATCTGATTTTTCCTTCTCCTACCTTGTCTAGAGTAATCACATCCAAATGATAGCCTATGCCTCTCATGCCCTTCTTCGCAGCAAAGTCACCCATGAGGGTGATGATGATGGACTTCTGGACTGCCAAATCATTGATCTCAAGGTTTTCTGGTTTAATAATGCCATTCCCCGATAGTTAAGACTTGAGAAACATTGTCCACATAACCTGCAGGACATCATGAACAACCATGTACTCCCTCCGTCCCACAACTATTGGCTCATTACCTTTTTCAAAGTCAAATTTAGTAAACTTTGACCATTAATAAGTTTATATATATGATAAAAATATCATATGAGATATTGTTAGATGCATCTTAACATCTATTTTCTAAATATCAATTTTTTATACTGAATTGGAATACGTAACTAGAGATATTGACGATCAAAGATGATCATTGGAGACCGTGAAAAAGTAAATGGGCCAACAGTAATGGGATGGAGAGAGTATATCTTAAGAAGCTTACAAGAAATCAACAACCAATAAAACAGTTAGCTTTTGCGGAACAGTTTCACAAGCAACATAAGAGTGCTATCAAAGTTTGACCATAAGTAACTACCAATAGTGTCCGTGGATATAAAATCAACAAGTCCTAATGCCCACTTGTAGTCAAAGAGTTCGAGAAATCAAAACATTTTTTTGTAGCTCTATACCATAATCACGATAAATAATGCATTCATTTTAGGTATACATGTTACATTCAAGAAGTGATATCAACAAACTTGAGCACCTCACACGGTTCTAGCGATCATCATCATATACAAGCATTTACTCTACTTTAAGAAAATAAGGTAATTTTACATGTAATAAATCAAAGTAAACCAACTATTATGCTATTAAGCATACAATTATTGAATAATCTCCACATGCTTTCACCCTTGCATTTTTAGGTGACTTTGAGATGGATATCATATCATAAATGCAAGAACAGGTCAATGCATTTGCAGAATTTACTTGCTACACATTCAGTTCATTGCAGCGTGATGCCCCTCTTATCAGGCTAGCTCCCATAGCCATTAGGTAGACAAAATGTAGCAACCCCATGTTTGTTATGTTGAGATTAGCCAACAAAATTAGCACTAGTACCAAAAGAGCAAAGACACTAATACAAAAAAGAGCAAAGACATTTGGCCTAAAAAATACTGGAGCCTATGTACGGGTGCTATATTTTAACAAACAATCGGTTCCAGCCACACACCCAGTGCGCATCTTAGCAGTAGTTCACTTTTATCTACACGGGAAAATTCAACCGATGCTAATTATATTTAAGCACTGGTATGCAATACCGGTGCTAGGATTCTACTTTCTAACATTGGATCACTTAGGCACCAGTATTCTAAGGGATCGAAATATTGGTGCATTTGCAGAGAAATACCGGTGCTTGGCCCTTGTCCTGCACTAGTGATAATTTATTAATATTATTCTTATAATCCTTCGCAAATTGATTTTTGAAATTAATATTTACTCGACTCTCTATAATTACTAATTCAAAATCATGATTTTAATTAGACATTTATCTTTAGTTGACTATTTTTCATTAGATTTATAAATTTAGCCATGTGCATTTTAAACTTGACCTTGTATATTTAGATTTGTTATGAGTTGACTTTACGTAATCATATATGTAAACTCTTAATAAATAAAAATCCTACTTTATTAATGTATAAATAATTTATTAGTTTGACTCATAACTAAATTGACTTGGTTTCATATTAAATGCTAGTTAACTTATTATAACTTCATCTATATTGGGTTGATTACGTGTAGGGCTATATGGTTGATTTATCGGGTTGAATTGGATTCGGGTTGTGGTTGATCTCGAGTTCGAGTTCAGATTGGGTTCGGGTTGTATTTGGGTTTTGGGTTGAATAAGGTCGTGTCGGGTTCGAATTCGGGTCAATATTTCTCGGACTAAAATCTGGTTCAAGTTGAGTGCGACTGTGTCAGGTCGGGTCGGGTTTGAGTTCATATTTCTTGGGTCGGATCGAATTTAAGGTTGAATTCGATCGTTCGATTTGGGTCGGGTTATCGGTTCCGGTGGAGAATTTTTCAAACTATAGTGAAGCAATCTCAATTGTTGACGAGAGTTTGCCGTTTAGTACCCCTCGTCTACCGAACTGCACAACACTCACAGAGCGGAAGGATCGTATAACCCAAACCCCAAAGCTTGGAAACATGCCCGACGTACACTTGCACTCACTCGTCAATGACTTTCTAATCAAGCTCAAGAAACGGTATGTATTCTTGTAAATTTAACCTTGCAAAATCGAATCATTTGTTTGCTCACAATTTGAGCTCTTGTGTTTTGGAATAGCAAAATCGAGGGCTCCAAGACCACCGCTAAGGTTACGGCAGAAGTTCTCCGCTCCTTTATCTCTCAGCAGAGGCTTCCCAATACCAATCAGGCTGGAGCTCTCATTGACGCTGTCAAAGCCGTCGGAGAGCAACTCATTGCCGCTAATCCCGTCGGTATGTTTACTTATTTATTTAAAATCGAATAAAATGATCGTGTTGTGTAATAATTCAAAGCGTTGATTGCAGAACTTGCTGTCGGAAATGGTGTGTTAGGGTTGTATTTGCACTCTCATCAACTAATTAGGGTCGTTTTTGCACTATAAATAATCTCAGAGTTATATGTGAACGTTCTCAAGTATATAGGATTATATTTGTATACATCCTAAAGACAAATGTATCCATAATTAATTGTAACTCTTAAGGAAAGGTGATTTGTACTTTACTCATTTACTAGCTTCAGTTTCACTATGAATTTTCACTCTTCCTATTATCTTATGCAACACATAGAAAATTTTATTTTCATTATTCTAATTTGCAATTTAAACCGGCATTTTTCAAGCGACAGACTCTTTCACAATTATAGAAGGCCACTGCAATAAGCAAAAATAAATATTAAATCACCATATTGATCATATTAATTATAAAAAGATCTCGTCTAATAGTTAATAGTATAAAATGAGATTTTATAATTGAGATGGTCTCCTGTGAGACAGACTAAACTTTAGGCAAAGACCTTTATGAAATTCTAGCTATATTCTAGCTCCAGAGACCTATCTCTAATAATTTTACAGGGACCTATCGCTAATATTTTTCAGGGTTTTTTTTGTCCAATTCCCCCCATCATTTTCCCGCCATCTGCAATCTGCAAAAAAATTTTAAAATATTTTTAAAATGCAAAAAATTAATATGATCATCAAACTGAAACTTATAAAACATCAGCAAAAATAGCAGAACATCAATGAAAATTCATAAAACATTGACTAAAAAATTGTAGCAAAAAATATGTTAAAAAACAAATAAAATATAAATATTAAAAATAAATAAATAAATCGAAAAAAATGTCAACTACAACTAACAAAACATCAACTAAAATAATTAAAATAATTAAAAATATAAAACATATAAACGTCAACAAAACTTTAATTATCATTTTTTTTTAAAAAACTACAAAAATCAACAATATCAATCAAAAGCTAAAAACATCAATTCTTATCAACTAAAATTCACTCAAAAAAAGAAAAACGTCAACATAAGAAAAAAAACACTAAACAAAATCAACCTATGTCACCAAAAATTACAAACATCAACTCGTATCCCCTAGAACTCACCGATAAAATGAAAAATATCAACAAGAGAGGAAAAAAAAGCAAAACAAATCAACTCATATAACCCAAAAAAACTACAAATATCGACTCATATCATCTAAAACTCACCCAAAAAATGAAAAAACATCAATATGAGAAAAAAAACTAAATACTTCAACAAAAAAACTACGGTACCTCAAGAGCATAAATTATTCTCTAAAAAAATCATAAAATGTCAATTTTTTTAAACTAAAAATATCAACCTATATCACCAAAAAGGTACAAACATCAATTTCTAACACCTGAACCTCATCCGGAAAACGAAAAACATCAGCATAAGAAAAATGACACAACAAACATCAACTCCTATTACCAAAACCTCACCCGGAAAATGAAAATATCAATATATGGAAATTTTAAAAAAACTACAAATATCAATCCACATCACCAAAAAAAAACTACAAAACATCAACGCATATCAATTAAATTTCACCTGAATAATGAAAAACATCAACATATGAGAAAAAAGCTACAAACATCAACAAAAAGCTACAATACCTCACCAATAAAAAAACTAAAAATATAAATCCATATCACCCGGAAAAAACTAAAAAACATCAATGCATATCAATTAAATTTCAGTTGAATGATGAAAAACATCAACATAAGAGAAAAAAACTACAAACATCAACTAAAAAGATACAGTACCTCAATACAAATATCAATCTATATCACTAAAAGAAAAACTACAAAACATCAATTCATATCAATTAAACCTTACCCAAATAATGAAAAACATCAACATTAGAGGAAAAAAAAGCCACAAACATCAACAAAAAGGTACAATACCTCAATAATAAAAATTCTTCAAAAGAAAGAAAAGAACCTAGTGGGATTTGAACTCGGGTTGCCAACCTCAAAAACTAGAGCAAGAACCACTACACCAGAAACACATTACTGAACGTATACTCAGTCAAATAGTATTAAAACTCAACATGTACCTCTAGAACAAAAATACTTCAAAAGAAATGATCGGGTGGGATTCGAACCCCAGACCTCTGACTTCAAGCACATAGAACTAACCAATAGACCAGATTGCCTTTAATTACCATGAACTCAGTCAAAACATAATAAAACTCGATAATATCTTTGAAAAAAACAAAAAAATATAAATAAACCTCACCTGCTCCGCCGCACTGTCCGCCGCCGCTGGACACCACCTTCGCCTGCTGTCGACAACGCGTGTCTACACGCCAACCTTCTTCTTCAATTGTGCGACTGGATCTCATGCACGATGTCGCCTTACCTCCGCCAGCTCCTCCACCGTCGCCTTCGCCCTAGCTCCGTCGTCGCCTTACCTCCGCCAGCTCCTCCATCATCACCTCTGTTGCCTCACCCTAGCTCTGCCGTCACCAACAATTAACCACCGCTGCTGCAATTACAACCTCCACCACTGCAATTAACCAACGCTGCTATAGTTTTCACAATCTTGCCTGAATCTCCGTTGTTACTCTGGTTTTCACGTTGATTGCAACGCCTGAACTCGTTGATTGCAGCGCCTAGAGATTTTCCGCCGAGAGCTCCTCGATCTCCGCCATGAGCTCCTCTAGAAGAATCGACAACACAAACTGACGATTTCGCGACGGAAAACAGAGGTGAAAGCTGCAAAATCCAGCGAAAATCGAGGGGAAACCGGCGGATAGAGCAGATCGGCAAAAAAATGGCGAGATTCCGGCGGAGCAGCTGAAATCCGGTGGAAATTCGGTGAAATCCGGTGGAATCCGATAGTAATTGTAGGCAGGAGGCGGTTTCCGGTGGGAGGAGAAGGAGAAGAAAAATGAAAATTCTGAAATTTTTGTGACATATATAGTAGTTTGATAATTGCACAGAAGGTCCCTAAACTTATTAGCATATTTTCTTAAAAACTCATCCCAAATGAAATTTCTTATAATTACAAAATAAACTCTGACCTAAAGTTTAGACCGGTTAAAACAAAACTTTGTGTTTATAATTAGGCTATCTATAAAACAAGATTTCATAATTAGGCTACATATAAAATAAGGTTTTATAATTAGTCTATAAATCACACCGACGACACACACTTATATTAAAAATCATTTTCCATATAGGAAAAAAGTTTGAGGTAAGAGCATGTGCAGTGGAGGGCTCAATTCGAGCTGCATTTAAAATTGAGCCGGGAATGAGCGTGAAAATTCTCACAATGGAGGGCTCAAAGCATGTAGCCCGCTGCTCAAGCTTGGGAAATTATTCCCGCCCAACATTAACAAGGAGGCTAGAGCGCTGACAATGCCTCTGGAGCAGCGCATGTGCGCTTGATTTATTTGATATTGGGTGCCACATGGCACCCTGTGATGGGGCCACGTGGTACCCTTTTTTGTCCCCTATTTTTTAAAATTCAGTTTTTAAATTTCAGCTATTAAAAATCCATTTTTTAAAAAATTGCTATTAAAAATCCAAAAAAATCTATAAAATTCTTTAAAAAATCCTTTTTTTTTCAAAATCTAAATTAAATTTTGGTCATTTTAAAAAATAAATTACATTCTTAAAAAATATAAGGTTTTTAAAAATTATGATTCATAAAATAAATTTTAAATATTGAAATTAATTTCTGATTTTTTTTTGAAATAAAATTAAATTCATAAATTACAAATGTATTACTCCCTCTGTCCCAGCTTAAATTGCACAGCAATCATTATTACGCAGTTCAAGAAACATGTTCGGCAGTTAAT
>JAULKJ010000008.1:9614076-9628687 GCA_032355405.1 Rubia balearica
CAGAACTGCTCTTACGCAAAGAATCACCTATGTAAGGAGAAGTGTGGCCGCTTCGAAAGGGAATTGTTGGGACGCAAGTCTTTAGAAACCTTACAGAACCAGGCGTGTGCCATGGCCTGATTAATGGACACAACTGAGGAAAGCTCTAGTGCTAGAAAGATGTATGTGGGAAATGCATTGTCGTTCACACAAGCGGTAGGGAAAGTTCAAGGAAATCGATTCTACTCCCTAACCAGTGGGCTAAGTGTACTCTCTCAAAGGAAAGTTCAAAGGGTAAAACCTACTTATCCTATGCAGCGTATATGCCGTCGATACGAATCTATCACCAAGTCAAACTTATGTTTCTGGCATGATCGGTCTAATTCCTACATCAATGTTTATACATGTGGGGGATTGTTGGAAAATATGTTGTAATAAAAGTTGACTTTGCCAATTTTTGGGCTCAGTTTTGAGTAGTACCCGAAATGACTTGGGTTCAGTGGATGAAATTTTTGGATTCTATGTTGCGAGTACTATAAAATCGGTTACTCGGACACTCAAAACGGATCAAGAGTGAATGAGTTATTGATGTCTAACGATTCACTTTTGGAAAAGGAAAAAATAACTTGAAACTCTTTTGTCCCACATGGGAAAAAGAGAGAACTTGTGACTAGAATATAAGTTGGGAAGCTTTCTTCCTAGTTCAAGATTCTTTACAAGCTTATGCTCCAACCTCAACACGCAAGGGGGTGCAAATCCAACTAAATTGGGCTTGGGTTCAGAACTGGCTTGTGTGCGTGCACAACCTGCGTACATGAATGCAGCAGCTAATCCTAGCGGGCGCGCAAGGCCCAATTTTGCACCCAACATGCATTTTTTTCTCATTTATTTTGGATGTCCAAATGCATTGACTGTTCTAGAAAGCCCATACCACGTTTTAACCATGTTCGGATAGAATTTTTTCAGCTGCCATTCTGATTTGGATAATTTCAAATCAATCAGAATTAATTAGAGATAATGACGATATTATCTCTGATTGAAGACAATTAGACCAACGCTTTTCTGAAATTAGGGTTAGATTTTCACCTCTATAAATAGGGTGTTTAGGACCCTAGAAAAACCTGCACCACTCGAGCACTCCTTCTCTGTCTCTCAAGTTCTTCTCATCTCCTTTTGTCCCAATTTCGTGTCCGACAAGTCGTCCCTCTGTCGGACTGGTGATAGTGCTTTCGAGCATAGCATCAATCTGAGGTAACTCTTGCGTATTTAAGGTGTTGCTTTCTGTGGCTTTATCTTGGGGAACGATGCCCATACGGGGCTAATTCGCTTCAAGGCTAGCAAACGTTGTTCGTGACTTCACATTTATGTGATTGCATGTAATTATGTTACTGTTTTCTGTAAATCGCATGCCTTTATGCTTTCAATCAATTCGAATTTAATTTTTAGCATGGCACTGTAATGCATTATCAATTAATAGAGTTATTCTTTTGATGCATGTCTGTGGCAATTTTATTTTCCAAATTTAATTAAATTGCTTTATTGCCAATATAACTTGCAACAATGATCGTGTTGTGTAATAATTCAAAGTGTTGGTTGCAGAACTTGCTGTCGGAAATGTGGTGAGGCGTGTTTTACATATCATTAGGGAGGAGGATGTTTCTCTCACTGCAGCTGCTATTGGTGGGACCAGTCTAGCAGCCGCAAGTGATGATGAAGATGATGCTCGGTATGACGGTCCAGAACTATCTGCAGCTGTTGTTGCTGCTGCTTCCCGAAACACTCTCAGGCCTCCTTCCTTGCGTACGCTCCTTGAGGATTTGCCGCATACTGCCACAGTTCCTCACGCATCTTCATCTGGAGGTGACTCTGATGGAAAGAGCAAATGTGAGCATTATACTTGTCCAACATGAATTACTTTTCATCAGTGTGTTTTTTCTCGCAGTGTACGTGGATGATAAAGTTATACCTACTGTTTGATTTGTCTTTCATTTTAATGAGATTAAGGCTAAATGGTCTACCGGCAGCAATGCTTTATAGTTTCTTGGATTTGATATGCGACTATTACCATTTGTTCTCAGCTGCTGATAAGAATTCAAGTACTAGGAAACTGAAGCATAATGTCATCGAGGCAATTAATGAACTCATTCAAGATATAGCCACTTGCCATGAACAAATTGCTGAGCGAGCCGTGGAGCATATACATCAGAAGTATGTTCTACAGTCCTGTGAAAGTCTTATTATGTTTCTTAGAATTACTGAATTACACTACACGCCTCGCTTCTGTTTTATTTATTGGTTGTCGCTTTTAAATCTTCTGAGTGTTGAAAGGCTTGGCTGAAAATTTTGCCTCATGTTGAGTACCTATGATGCTTTCAGGAGAGAGGTGAAATGGCTTCATATATTATAAGTACTGTCTGGTAGAACTATTCATGGAATAACTACACGCCACATGGGCATTTATATTCTCTGTGAAGTACAACGGCCAAATGGCTTCATTCAAGGATCCAAGTTATGTAAATGGGAGAGCAAAACATTTAGATTTACTGCTGCAACCTTGAGTGTATAAAATTTATACTGTGCTTTAGAGACGCTTAAGATAGTTCATCTCCTCTGTCATCTCGTAGCCTGACATTTGCAACATGAACATCAGTTCAGGAAGTCTGAAATGGGTTTTAAGGACGTAAACCCTCCTTTTTCTCTGGACTACCTGCTAGTTACTGTAATGGTTCCCTGATATTACTATTTGTTGATGAACATAGTTCAACTTACTCGCATACAGGGGCTCAGACTATTATAAACCTGTTATATATTTCCACATTAGATTCTGATTTTTAATAAACGCTCACAAAATATATATGGTGATTATTTTAGGCTAAGTTTTAGAATCTTAAGGCAGAAGTTACCAGTTCGAAGATGGTTCATTAATACAAAATGACAATAACACAGGTTTTTCAGCATCTATAATATATTACAGTTGACATTAGCTAGAGAAAGAGGTGGCTAGTAAAGGAGAAACTTATAACAACTATTAGGCATATACTTTTTTTCCCCCCATTTTTTCGTCCTGCTCTTACTTTGTTTCTACTAAATTTTACATCTTCTATCTAATCAAGATTTTCATCTGTCTCAACATTATTATTATTATCCAATGGCCTGCTCTTACTTTGTTTCTACTAAATTTTACATCTTCTATCTAATCAAGATTTTCATGTGTCTCAACATTATTATTATTATCCAATTCTCTTGTTTATATTCATAATTAGCTTCCCTGTGCTCTGAACCATTAGTCATCGCTAGTGGCGAATTGATTGTCTCCAAATATAAGATGTCTTACTTCTCCATGCGATTTACCTGTATGTAATTTTTATTTATCAACTCCCCAATTTCTTTGGTCATAGACCCTAAGTATTTAATACTTCTCGTGTTCACTTGTTGCCTTAGTTTTAGAATCAGGCAAATGTTTAAGCATGTAAAATCAAAGTACAGAAGGGCCATAATGACTTTCTGCAGCTTGAACTCTACTATGAAAGTTAGTAGTTGAATTGGACTCATTAAATCTAGTCTACTCTGCTTGAGGAAGCTTGACAGTTCACATGTTTATTTACAAGCAATTGACATGATTTTTTCGTCTGCTGAAACATGAAGTTTCTCTTGGTGGTAGTTATTCTTGCAGTGATCACTTTTATTAGGTTGTATGTTATGCACTACTTAAACTTGCCTTTGATTTTCTTCTGGTCTATACCTTCTTCAGTGAAGTAATCTTGACTTTGGGAAGTTCGAGAACAGTTGTGGAGTTTCTATGTGCAGCAAAGGAGAAGAAAAGATCATTTCGAGTGTTTGTTGCGGAGGGTGCTCCAAGGTTGTACGGAAGGAACATGTCATTTAGACAAAAAGCAGAGCTTCTGTTTTGATTTGTCTGCCTCTAGTCTCGTCTCCCTCCTTTTTAACGTCATTTTCCTTATTACTCTCTTGCTTAATTCAGGTATCAGGGTCATGCTCTTGCAAAAGAACTGGTCACAAGAGGTCTTCAAACAACAGTGATCACTGATTCTGCTGTGTTTGCAATGATCTCCCGTGTGAATATGGTATGTACTAATAGTTGCTTATAAATGGTGTCTGTTGATCTTTTCTTTGCCTGAATATGCTTTGATGAAATGCCTTTCTTTTAGGTAATTGTTGGAGCTCACGCTGTTATGGCCAATGGTGGGGTTATAGCACCTGTTGGGTTGAATATGGTGGCACTAGCAGCTCGACGGCATGCTGTCCCATTCGTAGTACTTGCAGGGATTCACAAGGTATGTGAGCAAGTTGACTCAACCTTGAATTGTCAAATGCAATGATGTTTTGAACTGATAGACCTCTTAATTTACTGGCATTGATTTTTAAAGTACAAGATCTACAAACCATATGCCTATACATTCAAATCTATGTGCTTGATTATGTTTCTTGGTCGGTGGATGAGATGTCCAAAGTCTATTCCCAATTGGGCTCCTGTAGCTGTGGATTTTTTTTACTATTATTGAGCTCCAGCTTAAACATGAAATCCTGTGGAGCATGATTTATGTGTGGTCACGACTTACGCTGTTATACATGACTAAATGACCGCTTGCTTAATGGATATTTTCTGACAGTATATCATTCCCTTCAATGGGCAGAGAAGTTATAATCAACTAACTTTCTATTTGTTCTGCAGCATATGAATGTAAATCGACGTTGCTGGGACAGATAATCAGTTTTTCTTCCCTTTTCACTGAAAGTTGCAATTGTTTGGCCCTTGTCGCTCTAATCTTATCACTATTCACTTGATGTTTGGAGTATTTTCTTTCTACTCCAGTCATCAAGGTTGTGGACTCTGTTTAAAAAATAATTACTATCTTAGAAACAAAATTTATGACAAGAGGTTAGATCAATTATTGTCTCTAATCTTTAACTTATATTCTGCATGAATTTGATATATGAACTGTTCCTAGTTTTATACAATAATGCACTGGTTATGGTTGCATTATCATGTTTTCTAATCACATCTTTGTATAAATTACAGTTGTGCCCTCTATATCCTCACAATCCAGAGGTCTTATTGAATGAATTGAGGTCACCATCTGAGCTTTTGGACTTTGGAGAATTTTCAGATTGCTTAGATTTTGGAAGTGGTTCTGGTTCTCCTACTCTTCATGTTGTCAATCCTGCATTTGATTATGTACCGCCAAATCTTGTTAGTCTGTTCATAACAGAAACGTAAGTTTTCCTAACTTGTAAGGTCTTTTAATGGGTTAGATTGTATCTTGATATTGAAGATTTGTGTTAATATTTTTTATTATGCATGCTGCACTGGGGAGCAGGTTAAGAGGCGTGTTTTGGGAAAGTGTCGAATGAATGCTTCTATCAGTAGGCTGTACCTGCTGGTTTATTCATCCCTGGGCATTGTTCATTAACTGTTGCTTCATTTCTTTTCAGTGGAGGTCACAATCCTTCCTACATGTACCGACTTCTTGCTGATTATTACTCTGCTGATGATTTGGTTGTTCAACGGAGATCAGCTTCTTGATGTTCTTCTAAAATTGCTCTGTTTCCGCTTGGTGGGTAAGCATTTTGAATTTGATCTAGTAAATCCGTGCTTTGCATGGAGTATGATGTGTTTGCTCACTTCCTAAATTTACAACTACAGTATCGTTGGACCAAGTGTAGTGCTAGGGTCAGTGCCAAAAAGCTCGCTGAAACGGGGTCCGAGGGCTTTATTCCCTAAACTGATTTTGTGCTAGCTAGCATTTAGCATGTGGATAATGCTTTGCTATGTTTTTCCTCTTTAAACACTGATAAGTAGTACAGAAGTATCTATTAGGTATGAGTTTGTGCAAAACAAATATTGTCAGCTGCATTCTAAATTGCTTACTTTCATCATCTTCCCTCAAATGTTTCTCAGATGTTTGTTAGCTACAGATTTTGTTCTAATTTACTGCCCCTTATTGATATCTCACTGCCCCTGTGGTTTTCTTCTCAACACTCATCCTCAAGCTTATTTGTAAATGTCTGCTATAGCTGAACCAGCTGTTTCTCCTTTGATCCCTTCATGAGTATATTTTGTCTGATCCTGTGTTTGTTATTTAGGACATAGATGGGCCTTTATCAGGTTTCTGTTAGACAAAATGCTTATCGACTTCGATGTGCTTTGTTTTGCCTATTGAACAATGTTGTATCACTCGAAATGGTGGCTGTGTGGTCATGCTGAATTTTTAAAAGAAAGTTACAGAGATCTTAAGCTAAAGCCTCTTGGTCTTTATTGCCTTGCTAATTACTAATTTACTAGAATCTTAAAGTTCTGATCTGCAGATACTTAGAATCCATTATTGAACAAGACATGGTAACTCATCACAATGTTTCGTATCCAAATGATGTTAAGCAAAAGAAGAGATGCATATATACCATGAGTGACTAAACACGAACATTGACAAAAAGTGAGGGCAACAGAGGATGTTGAGATGGAATTTGTGATAAAACTATTGGAGACAAACTAGGGGCAGCCCAATAGACACAAAATAGTGAGTAGATGAACATATGTAATGGATTGGATATCATCATATGAGATCCATGCCTGAATGCGTAGAAAATATAGAACCAAGGTACCAAGTATTAGGGAAAGTAGTAGGATGTAGAAAAATTGGCGTGAGAATATAAGGATTTAGTGGTATTAGTTTATATAGTTTCTGCAAGACTGGGGACCTTTTTTAAAAGATATTTCGCCTTTAAATTTAGTGGGATCACAACTTGGATTTTGTGATTGATTTTGTACCTCGGAAGCAGTAGGCTCTATACTCTTGATATCCCTCGTGCAACACTCTATGCTTATGGTCATAGCTTTGAGGATCATCTACTTGTGTTCCTCGTGCCTAGTATTTAACATATTCTTGATCGATAATATCATAAACACTCAGCTTCTGAGATTTTCTGGAGAATCTACCGTTAAAGCACAGTAGCTTCCATAAGTTTAACTTGACCTTGTTTTTCTCCTGGAAGAGTAATTCCATTGAGTAAACATTGATGTTCATGGAACAGAATTTCCCTGATAACTAAGGTTTCTGGTTTCTGGTATTTTTCATTGTAGGACGTAGTTCACCCTCTAGTTGTGAGAATCTTGGTATTGTTGTGACCTCAGATGATAAGGCACAGATGGAATTGCCTTTTAATTTTAGCCTTTTATTTTGCTCTAGTTAACTTTGACGTCTTATATGTTTATTGTTGGCTTGTCTGTAGGTTAAATCAGATGTTTGAATTGGACGTTGATTGGAGGCGAGTATGCATCCTTGGGCTTGGACACGAATGCAACCATAACGTGTTCAGAATTGCTAGTGCAACTTACAATAATACTGTAGATGATTTTATTGAATGAAGTGGAATATAATGTTGCCATTGAATGTGATTGAGCCAAAAACAATAAAGTTCATATAACCATACTCCTTACTTTTATTTATGGACTCATAAATTTACCTAGCATATACTTCTTTTTCTCACAATAAACTTCATGCTTTCCCTTTTAGTATGTTCCACAAATAACTTTTTATTTACACCGACTCACCGTTTCTGTAGTTAACTTCATTATTAAAGAAGTTATGTTCCATAAATACTGGGCGTTGTTACCTCGTAAGATGTTGCAACATAAGAGATTGAGCCAAAAACAATTAAGAAATTTATTGTGTTCATTATTAAAGAAAAAAAAAACAGTTGACATGATGAAGGTTTGAAAATCAAGCCACTTGAATTTGTTAAGGGTCACACATTGATGTTTGCTAGATGAATAATACTATTGCACGTGAGGGAGCATGTTAAAAGCTCCACATTAGTGGTAGATGGCTATAATTTAATACTCCATCCGTTCTATAGAAACTGATACAATTATTTTTACATTGGTATTTTATGCAAGATGAAGTAGAAGTGTTGATGAGAAATAAAGAAAGGGTATTTTGGTAATGTAAGAGTTGACTAGTAGATTTAATCAACCTATTGAGGGATAATATAGTAAATGTATAAACTCATATTTTGCCAGTTTAGGTAAGAATTGAATTGTGTCAATTTCTGTGGGATGGATGAAAATAGAAATTGTGCCAATTTCTATGGGACAGAGAGAGTAAGATCAATGTTAATTTGCATAGTATCAATTAATTTTATGATAGATGCTCATAACTCTAATACTTCCTCTGTCCCACTTGTATTTGAAAGAGAAAAAAAAGAAACTAAAATCTTCCTCAATGTAAAAATGATGAGACTGCCCTTCTCTTTTACTCATCACCCACCATTTGTAACTTTCACCACCTCTTAGATCTTGCACCTACTACCGCCGCTGCCACTTGCACCATCTATTTTCTAATTCACAAATCCTCATACTACTCTTAGGTCATCCATTCCACATGAAATTTATACAAATAGAAAAATCAAAGGAGAAGTGATAATACTAATCCCATATGTCTTTTCGTAACTCCATCAGAATGCCTTGAAAAATTCACGAGTTGATGTTGACCCACTCTTTACCTCTCTGCTGGAAAATGCTCACCAGTTGGGTCTCTTGTTTGAGGACTCCTGATGCTAAAGGGATAGGGAAAGTTTGATGATTTTAGATTTGAGGAGAATAATGAAGGTGATGAGTTGCAGGTTTGGGGGGATGGAGGGATGGAGGTGTGGATTTGAGGAGGAGGATAAAGGAGGTGATGCTATTGATTTTGCTTTCTCAATTTTTGGATTCGTGAAGATGAAGGGTGCATGAGGATGAAAGAAGGAGTTGCAGACCCATATTTCATTTTTTAAAATTTCTTATGAAGGGGAAAATTGGTCATTTTACTTGATAACATTTTTAAAAAAATAAAACAAAAAGAGTACAAATTTAGTTGGCATTTCCAAAAATAGAAAGAGAGCAAACACAAATGGTCGCAATCACCAAATCCAGTTGGGTCCAAAAGAGGCATCAAAACCAGGACTCTGGTGGCGGCTCGGTCCTCCCAGAAACTCTATGTGCCTGGAGACCTTCTCCATATAGGCTAAGAAGGCCCTCGATCTGGCCCCACAAGGAATCTTGTTCCCGATTATTGACACCGAGAAGATTACCAGAGGACGGTGTCGTTCTGCCAGTTCCCGCTCGCCGACCTTCGCGGGTCTGACTACGATTTTGATGAGGGTTACCTAAGAAACTATGTTTAGGCTTAAAATGACCCTTTCCTCCACCATATTTCGCCGACCTTCGCGAGCCTATTGTTATTGTGCGTAACTTCGGTGAGTTTGCTGTGTCGCCTTCGATGGAGAAATTTCTGTTGCCTCCGGGACTGGATTTGGGTTCGAGGCGACGGGGCTTGGGTCGGGCTCGGCGACAACTGGTGCTGGTTGCCCGACAAGGACGAGTGGTGGTGCTAGGATTAAGGGTCTTCCGACACTAGATCTGGGGGCGTGTCGACAGGGCTTGGATCTGGTTTGGCCGCCGGTGGTGGCCCGACAAGGGCGTGTGGTGGTGTTGGGATTTACAGATGAGAGTTGGTGGTGCTGGGATTTAGAGAGGAGATTGTGGCAGCCCATCAAGAATGATCCTAGGGTTTTCTGCAAAAAACCTAAATTTTCATACAAGATGTAAGAATGATATGGAAAGTAATATTAACGACATTTGAAACTCTAACATAGGCTGGTTCAATCACAAAACATTACAAAGTGTTCACCAAAAGCTTACCCAAATTAACTTTTATTTCAGATCCGAAACCTAAAGAGATGACCAAATTCATTTGCTTAGTGATTTTGAGTGTCCTCCCTTCAATATAAATCCCTGTACTGAAATTGGTGGTTGTATGTGGGGACGGGAAATTATAATGGGGGCAGAACAATTTTTTAGATGAAGTGGAGCAGTTAGGTTTTAGGGGCGCGATTGGGGGGCTAAATAGATATGCAATTTTGATTGGGAGGTTGCGTGGTGGTAATCCTCCGTGCATTTACTGTCACAATAAAGTATAATAATGCTCCGAAATTGGAACACATTACGTGAATTTTTCTGAAATCGGAAGTTATGTTGCGCTGGTGCTTGATATATAAACGACACCTGTTGTGATTTGCGATAAGATCTCAGAACAATAATGTTCTTCCCCAATGCTTTCTTACTCCCAACATACTTTAAAATTCTCCATCCACCACACGGTCCACCAAGCAGTTCATAAAAACCAAGTTCAATATACAAAAATTGGAACTGTCTATGATGGGTCATTCTCAGGGTGCGACATTGAAGACTCCTTCCACAGCACGACTCAATCCGTCATTTAATTGGTGGTCTCATGTCTGCAATTGGAAAACATGAACATGTGATCAACGATGTCCACATATTTTCGTCATTAAATTTTAAGTTTTAAGACTAGGGTTATTTTAGTAATTTTAGTTTTGGTCATGCTGAAAAATGCCAAGTCAACGTCGGAATAGTGCGAAGAGATTATAACGGCACATTGCAAAAAAAGAAAAAAAAACCTTAAGGTTAAAATTGTACTTTTGTATTTTACATGGTTAGATTGACACTTTTAGAAAATAATAGAGTTATTTTTGTATTTTTCTGGATAATTTAAATGATCTTACTACAACTGAAATGCAAAATTTTCCCACCCTCACAAAGAACTAAGCGCCTTAATTAGAAATCATAAGTCCTTGCCTCCTGGGGCATGTGATGGGAAACCAATCCGACTCAAAAAGTTGTAGAGTGACTTCAGCAATATTTCATCTTCCCCCAACGAGTTATGCTGCTCTCAAAGAGATGAGCTATTTCACAGCTGGACTCATTCATCGTACATCACAAATCCAATGCTTCCACCCTCTTATCACCGTAGAAGCAATTGTCCCAGTTTGCAGCATAATTTCTCCTCACCGAAGCTATGTATGTTCATTGAATTGAAGTTTGAAAAAGAACGGCCGGAGCTCCATCAAAAGTTAGGTATTTCTCCCTTAAAACTGAAGAGAGAAAATCGGAAAAAGCATAAAAACCAAAAGCAAAAGGACAATTTTTTTATTTGGAGGAACTACGTATGTAGGGGTGAGCGTCCAATAAAACTCTGACATATGGCAAGTGGGTGGGGTCAGAATCTAATTATATGCATTTTTCTATTTTTTATTTCATCTGCTTGCCACATGTCAGAGTTTTATTGAACCCTCATCCCCACATACTCAATTCCCCTGCACAAAAAGTTTTCTGGCAAAAGAAGATTAAAAAAAGAAAAAGAGAAAAGTGCATATATGACCATACTTAATTCATATAAGTGCAAATATAGCCTTTTGATAATTGAAAGTGAAAATATAACCCTAAATAGTAAGTGTGAGTGCAAATGTACCCATTATGGTATATTTAGGTTAGAATTCAGTGAAAAGACTATTTTACCCCTTTAATTTTTTAAAAAAATATGAAATGTCTATAATTACCCTATACCCTAATTTCTTCTCTTTCTCTTCTCCGCCTTTATTTTATTTTCATTTTCTCTTTCTCCTTCTCATTCTCTGCCGGATTTGGGTGGTGGGGTAAACTAGAGCAGCGGGGATGGACGGGGCTGATGGGTGGCGGGGCTGGTCAGGGCGGCTGATGGGTGGCAGGGATGGGAAACTGATGGAAGGCAAGGCTGGGCGGCTGCTAGGTGGCGGGTCTGGGCGGCGGCCTTCTCGATTGATTTGAAATCAAGGGAATCCAAAAGCGGGGGGAAATTCAAGGGAATTCGGCCGCCGTAGCTACACATCATTCCCTCGACTGGGGGATGCATTGCGGCGGTTGGGCAGTACGTAGGTTTTTAAGTTAAGGTAATCCGGTGACGGGGGAGGAATCGTAGGGATTCGGCTGATGTAGCTGCACATCAGGCACAACTTCCCTTCGCTGGGGGGATGCGATGCGGCCGCGGGGCCGTATGTATCTTTTGAAGTCGAGGGAATCCGATAGCGGGGGAGGAGTTGAGGGAATCCGGGTAGCTCTTTGGGAAACATACGTAGGTTCCGATGGTAATGAACCAAAAGTGCCCATATCGCCGATTGGAATGCTTCATTTTGGATATGTTTTCTTGGATAAGAATTTTGGTTTCGTTTCCGGTGTTTGTTTTTGCTAAAGGCTATGGGTTGGATGATTTTGGTTTTTAATTTCTAGCGTAGGTGGTGGAACAACAATGGTGGAGCAGTGGTAGTGGTGGCAGAATGGTAGGGCAAAACAATCTTTCAAATTTTTTGATTTAGCCCAAAGCGCATTTTGGCCAAAAATGGTCAGTCAATGCCGGAGGGTTATATTTGCACTTTCATTAAGTAGTTATGGTTATTTTTGTATTAAAAATTATTTGAACATTATATTTGCCTTACTCAAGTAGTTGGGTTATATTTGTATATATCATAAACAATAATTAAAAGATATAAGTGGGGTTTCCCCCTGCTCCATTGGAAGGAGGAGAAGGGGATGACCACTAGGTTTTGTTTCAGGAGAGAAGAAGAACTATTTTTAGGAGAGGGAGAGAGAGAATACTTCTTTGGAGAGAGTTTGTATATCATTATGTGACGTATAGTATTATTAACTGTAAACCCATTAATGATTTCTGAATGTTGATATTATACTTAAGTTATAACTGGCTTAAAATGCTTTGAAAATCTTGCAAAAAGTAATAAGTAAACTCAGAGATGGAAGTAGTATACAAGGACTTATAAAAAGGACGCCTTCTTAATAAAAACATGTGGCCAAATAAGAAGTAAAAAATATTGAATGGTTGTAGTTTGGATGTTCAATAGGAAGCGTGTTTGGCTCTTTGACATATTTTTTGTATAAAAAAATATAGAAAGAACAGTTCCCCATCAATTCCAAAAAAATGTCAAAAATAAACTACTAATTTTGTTTCTCTCTCTCTCTCTCTCTTACTTTACCATTTAGAACATAGATAACTAGAAGCTTACGGTATACCGCCGAGAAAGTTTGATCAAAGGGTTTTCACCCACTTTGTGAAACCAATGGTACCAGAGTCTGCATTGGAATCGAGCATCCTCAATGACTTTGTTCAGACGGGGGCTTTTTGGCGGTTACCTCCATCTTAATTGACCTGGACGAGCGAAGGTGGGAGGTTATCCTAGAGAACGCCAGAGCCCCCAACCTGGACGTGCTCACCTATACTAGGTAGCCCCAGTTTCTATAATTCTGTAATCTACAAGAGGGAATGTGGTTAGTTTTCAATCATTGCTGTTTCGACGACTTTGTGATCCAAATTTATGAAAATACTGTGTTAAGAATTCTTTCCCACAGACTTAAGTGCCACCCCAAGCGACGAAGACACACCCTTGATTAGATAAACCAATAGTTGCAATGTTTCTTCATGAAACATTGGTTGGTATCAATAAAACGTCATTTCATTTTGTGAAGCTTTGATTTTTTTGTAATCTATTTTAAATGACCATAACTTCTAGGTGCTCTTACAGATTTAAAAGTAATGTCGTTCCTATTTAATTAAAAATATTTCATAAACTAAAAAAAATTCGAGGTTGAATAAGAGTACCTTAATGTAATGTTAAACTGCAACTACATCTTCTCGGCTCAATTCCGATTTTGGGACAGATGTCTAAATATGAGTAAATGGTTAAAACCCTCGAATAAGATTAACCTTCCGATGTCGTAAGTGCACATGGACAAGAAACTTTAAATGAGCCCACTTAGCATAAAAGACGGGATGAGTGGGTTATAATCATTCTGAAGCAGTTAATGTTTCATATGGCCCCAAACACTCACTTTATTTCACTCACAATCCACTCTATCCCATTTTCATTTCGAACACCTCCCAATAACATGGCCAACAAAGTGGCCACAAATTATAGTGCTCGAATTCTGTTAAGAGTGAAATATCAATATAGACCCTAAATAATAGTACCAAATTACACATAACGGCCCAGGAGACCTAACGAAGCTATCTCCCTTACCAAGAAACAGACTGTAAATGGACATTCAACCCACATAGCGAAATACGCGGGTTTGACTCACTCCAATTTGAACGACCAGAAGATCATGACTATATTATATATCTGGGAGAGGGGTCGTGAAGCCATCATAATGTCCACGATCACCCCAACTCACCTATCTAACGTCACCCCCGTGGGTATAACTCGAAGATCCTTAAATAGAATAGAGATTGAGAAAGCAAGGCAAGTCACAAATTTCCAAAAATTATTCTATCAAGAGAAAATATACTACCTTAAGTATCAAAACTTTTATCCCGGAGCCAATTTGGGGCTTTGATTGCAGGATCCAAGGAGAGAAACACTGGTGAACGCTAACTCTTAATCATCACTATTATTTACAAGGAACCAACCATTTCAGTGGCAGCATCTGTGGCTATCAACCATTGATTTTTAAGCTAAGGTGGTTACTAGGAGTGCTCGCAGCCATACCTACACCCCATCTCTTACTCATACGCCTAGTAGAAGAGAACACCGAGATGATAAGCCAAAATTTTAAGTAGACGGACGAGGAAGAAGCTGAATCTCCACCTTAAGAGCGCAAAAAGGAAAATAGAGGTTTCACAGTGTTCATGAAGGCCAATATGGAGAAAATTTATGCACAATTTATCAACACAAATAAAGATAGGGTGGAGAATCAACAGTAGCCCGGGGGAAAAATTCTTTGAGGCAA
>JAULKJ010000008.1:9629488-9646727 GCA_032355405.1 Rubia balearica
ACTTGAAAATTCTGTAGATGACTAGTTTCACTCTTCACTTCTAGCTTCTTCCGGCTTTTTACCAACCTCTTTTGACTGTAGTCCTGATTGCAATGAAACTATTAGACCGACAGTATGCCACACTAATAAGTATACTTATCAAAAGGAAGACGTGAAATATTTAGGAAATGGGACAAAACTGAAACATCTGATACCAGTAAAAGGACCCCAGTTAGCAAATACTAAACACAAGTAACACATACCAACAAGATTAAAGGAACATGGATTAAAATGATCAGTAAAATTACACAGCCATCTATAACTGATTCTCTATTATGCTACACTAGGAAGGCAAAATAATTGGTCTAGTTAACTTGCAGAGGTTGACATATGTTAGCAAACAAAATTCAAAGGAAGTGCCCCTTTCCATGGAAGACATCACTACCTTTTAATGCTTTGATGAAGTTTCACAACTTGAGAAATGACAATAAATATTAAACTTCCGATACAATGATCCCTAATGAAATAACAACGATTTGTTGTTGAAAACCTATAATACACATAAAAGAATGGCTAGCATTGTTGGCTTTTGAAGAATGAAAGAAAAATTATGATGCATATCAGTCTTATAATTTCGTCCATTGCTAAAAAATCATATCAGTCTATAAAATTTTACTATATTTTTTATACAATATACACTAATGGAATCACAACAACAGGTTGTATGAAAACCTAAAATGAACTAACAATGAACCTAAAATGCACTTACTACAATTTGCTCCATGAAACCTACAATGCATATACAAGAATGCCCCCCGCCGAGTTAGAAAAATTAATGGCTTTCCAGAAACAGCAAAAAAAATTAATGCCGTGAAATACAAATGTCACAAGCATGAGCCAATTAGTATGAATGAACCACAGTTACGTGAAGTACAAAATACACACAAAAACCCGTGGGAGGAGTGGACATAACGTAAACTTTATCAGTTAGTCACACAAATGTTTCTAGGATTAGATGTGTAGGTCAAGAATCACGTGTTTCTAAGAAACAGAATCAAGGCCACAATACCATGAAGGAAATTCAAGGAAAACAATCTCAAACACTTAGTATTCACGAAGGAACCACCATTCCACTGAACAAGAAACAACACTTGTCACAAAACAGAGAATGAATAAGTTAAAGCTTCTTAAAAGAAAGCTTATTTGTGAGTTTGGAGGCTTTGGTCCCATCAAACTGTAAGATTTTCTTTCTTGAAACCAAAACCTTAGCCACCAAGGTAATGTACCATAAGTCAGAGCCAGAGACTTCACTAGCTATGACAGGACGCATGTTCCAGGAATATGTGTTTCTCAGGAAAACCCAAGTAATACCTTATCAATGTGTTATTCATTAACTTAATTAGTCCCTGCAACTTCTCTAGTATTGAGGTCTATTCTGTACGAGGGGTTATTCCCATGTATCCTCAAAGCTGTCTGCAAATAGCAATTAACTAATAATAACTCATCTATTTTACTGATGTAGATGAAATTTTAAGCTTCAGTAAATATTTGGACACATGAGACCAATTCTAAGATGTATAGAACTGCAATACCTTTTCTTTTATCAAGAGGTTCCCACTGCTTCCAGGAGAATTGATACTTTCTGGACATGAAAAAATATCCAGGGGAATATCAGAAGCCAGCAAGTTCAGGTTCTTGTATCCAGGAGTAAATGACTGAGTTTGACCCGAAAGATATTCTCCTTGACCTTCGAATTGCTCTGCAGACCTCTTCAATGCATCAAAATCCAAGCGGGGACAGTCACCTGAGGAAGGAACTGACTTCTCTGTCATGGTAATTACATCTTTAGAGGGTGACCACGGCTCAATTGGATCACAAAGGCTTCTATGTCCAAATACAGCATCTTCATTGCTGCAAAACATTACTTGTGAGGATATTACTAGGTTAGCTGTGACTGTCTGAATAAACTAATTACAAAAGGCTAAGTAATATCTACCGACAAGAATACCATCAGAAAATTGGTGGTGTTTCTCTAGACTGTTTTCATGAGTTCATGTCCATTTAGTACTGAACATTGAGCTATACGTAGTGAAAAGCCTCCATACTATTGAAATAACAGCATAATAAGGAACCGTGCAAATAAAATGCATAAACAGTTTATAAGAGCCTTCCTTTGCACATTTTATTCAGAAAATATATGCATTATGAATTCCCTCTCGGTCCTCACTTTTGATGCTAACTACTGAGCCCTACCTTGAGCTCGGTCTCAGACTAGAGGATCAGACCGTCTTTGAAACATCTAATTAAGCCGAAAGTAACCCAACACTTGAGCGAACATATCAGCTGAGCAGCAAAAGTGGTTCAAATAAAGATATGACCAGGGTTTCTCACATCGATTAACTTGCTCATTAAGTACAGTCCTCCTCTATTATAAATGAAAGACAGTTTACATTTGGCATGGAAGAGGGTGTGACTGGATGCCAAAGTTGAGATGAAGCTCAACAGGGAGTGTCTAGGCTAGATAATCCAATAACTGTGTATTGGAGATAACCCAAAGAAAACATATAAACAAAATAAGCAGTATGCAATAGCAGGGATATAGATAACCAAATCTTTTTTTTTCACAGGAAAAAGAATTCCTTCCTCCACAAGCTATTTTTTATTTAAGCATGATCAACGAGTATTATCAATCACATTTTCCCGATGAAGCTTTGTATTCCAGACACAGTTTTCAGTGCATTGTGTAGTTCTGCTTTGTCAAAATCCTTGTTCCCACAAAATTCTCATCAATGCACATCTACTTGAGGCATCTTTAACAGAGTAAAGTGTACAATATTTAACACTTGTTTCCATCTAAACGAAAATACTATAAAAGTCACTCCTACATAAGCATAACTTAATCAAGACAAACACCAACTAAAAATTAAAGCCAAGAGACACCATGAAATCCAGATCCTTGCAAAACGGTCTCTTTCTTTTACGACTAAGCCCTTTAGTGTGCTGGAAGAGTATTCGTGAATGTAGATTCAAGATTGTAATAAGTAGATGGATAATATTTATGTACAGATAAAAATGTACTTCCTCTGTTTCACATAAAGTATCATGTTTCTAATTTTTTACTAGTGCCCTTATGGAGATGCATGATGTAAGATCATTATCAAACTATTAATTAGGGTATAGGTGCAATAACTGTGACAGAGAGCAATTTTACATACGGCACCCCCACACTCTTAAAAGTTGTACGTTAGAGATACATATTACATATGACCTTTATTTTGGAATGGATGGAGTAATGATGTTTGTCTTGTAACCGATTCAGAAGTATGCATAAGTTCTGCAAATGCTGAATCTGAAATTTATTTCAGGAGTGTGTAAATTATCTCCACATGGTTAAATCCAGTACAAAAGCATCACCTTAATACACAAGGTTTTTCTGAAGCTAAAACACATCAAAGCCCTACCATATTTCAACAATGTTGACCAAATCTCCATAATAACAGAAATAGCCTCTTCTTCATGATAATTTTTTATTCCATAATTTATTAGTGTATCTTTTCAAATTTTAAGGACATAAATGTTCATAGAAATCTTAATGCACTCACAGATGCAAAAAATTAACCACTCTGCCGAACACAATCTATGGTTAGTTGCCTCTAAACTCTTCAATAGTGAGGGTTCCGGATAAAAATAGCTTACCTTCTGGGATAGACATATAGGGTCATGTACAAGCAAAGAGTAGACCCGATCTGCTATTCTTAACAACATTGTAAACTCCCAATTTATGTTCTTGTGCTGTTATATCTGCAATCTTCCTGGCCTATATTCATACGACTCTTGATAAAAAAAATTACACAGTTTGATATTGCTTTTTCAACCAAATGGCGTGGTACTAAAAAAATGGAAAATTAGATGATACTTATCTTACCTAAAGATCATATCAAGGTCCTCAAAGCTCCCGACACTAGCCCAGCTATAGTCAACAAAATCACCTTGTTCACAGTCTTCAAGTCGGCTCTCAAAACATTCAGTTTTATTGTCGAGAAGAGCTTCATTTTCATCTGCAAAAATAAATAACATATTCAGGACACTGAAATTTCTAAATGAGGTCACAATACAGTAGAAACTTCATAATTAAATAAGTACCACTACCATTGTCTGCGTCATGTCTAGGAATTTTACTTATGTTGTCAGGCATATTTCTGCCCAAAGACTCCTGGTCAGGCCATGAGTCCATATTGAGTTCTGTAGCAGGAAAACCTTTTCTTTTGTCATGTTCAGGACTGCCTTCCTGTTGAAGGCCATGTTTTTCTGCTACAGTGATAGTTTCCTTCAACTCAGTAGATTTTCTAGTTATACTTTCTTTATTTGGCTCTTTCTTACTGCTATCTCTGTATACCCGAGGTCTAGCTTCCTTGGCATCTGGATAAGGAACAATATGGTCCTGACTTTCCCCATGCTCATCCCAGATAATGTTCAACAACTGTTATAACAAGGCTGTCAGAGCTTCAGATTATCATAACTAAAGAGAGCAAATATTTCATGGTATATTCTTCTTCTTATGAACTTCAAAGATAGCAATTGACACATAATTCATGCGATAATGATCACTTATTATGGCTCTGAAGGATTAACCAGTCAAACTACAAGCATATGGAAACAAGATAACTAATCTGGTAACAAGCTGCAGCCCTTGAAAAAAACAATACAAGTAAACAGAGATGAATAATTGGATAACTATTAATTCATGCAAAGTGTTGGATATCTGGAGTCTCTGGAAAGCATACAAAGATCAAGAGCCTACAAATGCCTTCATAACTGAATACAAAATAATAAATATTGTAGCACAGGGAGGGTCCTTGATCTTAATTCAAGATAGCAACATAGACAAGAGGAAAATTTCACATCCACGAGTCTATATTTAAACTTGCCCCTCCTATAGAACAAACTAAAGATTCTCTTTCTCGGGATTGAGAACAATAAACTATTCTCTCAAAGAAGATAATTGGGAATGCTAAAAAGAATGCTGTGCTACATCTCCTTAAATGTGAATGCTCAACTACTACTAAAGACCAACAAGCCTGTTTCAATTCCACATCTGTTTCAAGCAACAGTGATGTTTTGCCAGGGCATTATTAATCCAATATTCAATCTTAATGTCCAAAGTTATTCCTGAATAAAGAAAACTTGGTGTTTCATTGTAGTCTTGAGAACTAGTAAAACATGATCTCCACATCATCTTATTCCAAGGTTTTAATTGACAAAACATCCTTGTCAAATTTTCTGTTTAGACACGAGCAATTTCATTAGTTGACCCAAAAAAGTTTGATTATTGATATCTATAATTGTGTGCAAATACAATTTATGAAAAACTGGTATTTTAAAAATAGATGCTAGAGTCTAACAATATCACATTCAACAATATCCTAACTTATTTATTAATTCAATTTTGAGGTCAAAGTTAATCAATTTTGTCTAAGTGAATAGTGAAATTACAGATTGGGATGAGGGAGGGAGTAATACAATTGGTACATAAGATAAAATACTCCCTCCATCCCAAGTTAAATTGCACAAAATCAAAGATTCAGTCAAACTTGGAAAACTTTGAATATACATATTTGAATAGATATATAAACAATAATATTATTATTATATGACATATAGTTAGATTCTAGTTTCTAAATATTAAATTTTTTATGTGCCATTATTACACATAATTACAGTCAAACGAGATCGTGAAATAAATTCTGTGCAATTTGTTTCACTAAACACCCTAGTGTCAATTCAAAATGATCTAAATCTTGCGGGAATAACAGAAGATGGCCATGAAAATTACTGATTGTTATTGTCTGGATGGACTTGACAGAAACCACCTTATACAAACTACAAAGTAGCTTCAAGCTATACAAACTCGAAAAAATGAAGAGAAAATGAAGAGTTAAGAGCAGCATACCTCTTCGTCGTTCCAATCAAACATAGCTTAACAAGTCCCAGTCTGCAATTAACTTAAACATGGCCAGTTTTCCTCTGGAATCAAATTATCTTCAACAGCATAAGTCTAGAATCTCTGAAAACGCACCAGAGTCAGATGCAGCGATGATGGTGTGTGTGAGAGAGAGAGTATCTCGGTGTGGGACCCAGTGTCAAGCCATAGTCACGTGGGGGCTGTATCAGTTTATGGTCACAAGTGCTGACACGACAGCATCTGCGTATCTAAACGAGTGGCCCACCCTTATTTGGTCTTATGTTCAGGGATAGAAACAGATACTCCCTCTCCCTCTGTCACAGCTCAAATTGCACAGAATCTTTTTCACGCTCATCAAAAAACTTGTCTAATCGTTAATATGTTTACAAAAAGTTACTTTTGAGAAACTACTTGTTACGACGAATCCAACAACATCACATACGATAATATTATTACTTATATATCTACTCAAATATGCGATCAAAATTTGATAGAGAATAATGTCAAATAGTAAATGTGCAGTTTGAGTTGGGACGGAGGAAGTATTGGTTTTTTTCATTCTCTCTTTCACTTAATTTAAACAAACCATTTAAGAAATCATTCATTTTCTTTTCCACAGTGGTAAGAAACCATTTTGTACTATTCATGAAACTCATTTGATTCTCTCTATTCTACTCATTAATTTTACCATTAATATTTAATTTAATTATATTTGTTCACCCAAAATAAATTGAATGTGAAATTTAATATTAAATTATAATTCTACCAATTAATTTTCATTCTTTTCAAAATTATAAATTTCGGTTTTTAATAAAATTAAATAATATGAGACATTATTTTTAATAGGCAGAAATTTAATATATATGTATATATAGGCAGAAATTTAAGCAGAAATAATAGGTAGAATTTTTTTAAAAAAAAGAAGAAGGGACGCACGCAGCCCACACGTGAAGAAGGGACACAACCAATGGTAAAAAATTGTTGGGCGCCGGACACAACCCATGTGTGTGTGTCAGCCTTTTGGCAACCGGTTTCTTAACCGGATCCTTGCTAAGAAACTAGGGACCGATTTTTTAATTAAAAATCGGTCTAGAAACCAGCACCGCACATGCTCTAATACTTCCTTACAATTAATTGGCTTCACTAAAATCTGTCATGCCAGGGGCATGAGAGTCTTTTTATATGCTTAGCAAATCGGAAGAATGCATAGAGTTGGACAGAGTCGGAATACCAACTTCCTTCATTCATGGAAAATTTTGTTACGAATCCGGCAAGAAAATTACAGATTCAGTTGTATAAATAGATTAGTGATAGGAATGTGGAAATCATTTGGTGTTGTAGGCATTTTCAGGTTGCATTGTTCAAAACCTTCTCATCCATAAAATTCTTCCCTTTCTTCCTTGATCATAGCTTGTCAAGGCTCCATTACTTGGAAAGAGTTATTAGATAAGGAAATTTACCAATTCAGTTCTGAAAATGAAATAGACGAGCTCGTAATGCAGAGGGAGGAAGAGGCTTTCGATAAGGGAATAGGAGTACCTGAGGAATCAAATTTGGCCAAGATATCTCAAGATAATGGTGACTCTGAAGTTGAACACTCCGAAATTTTCAAAGAAGAAACAAGGAAATGATGTTACTTATTGACGATTTCCCGGCAATAAATTTTGGTGCAAATATTCAGGTTGAACCTTCTCCGGGTAAAGATATACTTGAAAGTCATGTTCAGGGTTGGATCAAAAGGGATCTTGATAGTATTTCTTTTGACATTAATAATCTAGAATTCATTAATGTTAAGGAGGATAAATATGTGTTGTGTCTATGAAATATGTTGATGAAATCTTGAAAACTGATTCTGAAACCTGGAATACAATGGTTAAGTCAATTGGAGTAATAGAAAGAGATCTAATTGTGATTGGAAGTACAATTGTGAGTAATGACAATGGTGAATTTGTTGTCCCTATACTGTGTTACAACCCTGGTATCTATAAGATATTGTATAGATGGTCTGTTGGAGTTGTTGGTGGGGTAGAAATAGAAATTGCTCAATTGTTACTACTCCATCAGAGGATCTTCCTGGATGTGTTGCTTCCCCAAAGGAACAAAATCCTATTTGAGCAATTAGTCATCCATTAAGTATGAAACTCAATCAGTAATGTTGTGAGAATTAGATAAATTCAAGGATGAATTCATATGGTGGGTAGAAGGTTCAATGCATGTGGAATTTTAGAACTCATATCAGCCTACATTGACATTGAATTTGGGAGAGAGGGAATAGGTAATGTTATAAAAACTCATAAATCTTGGGTGGAAATGATAACTTGTTTTAAAGGTGGCACAACAGATTTGAAAGTATTCTTAGTGTGCATTCAGATATATATATA
The DNA here is from genome assembly GCA_032355405.1 of Rubia balearica. Classification (NCBI taxonomy): domain Eukaryota; kingdom Viridiplantae; phylum Streptophyta; class Magnoliopsida; order Gentianales; family Rubiaceae; genus Rubia; species Rubia balearica. The sequence continues at coordinate 9,637,811 of JAULKJ010000008.1, forward strand.
TAGAGAGAGAGATCTATTGGTTGAACTAGAAATGCGAGAAATGATGATCATTTGAAGGTGTTCTGATTTTAAAAAAATAAGATTCCTAATTGGTAATGAACTTTGCGTGTTGGATCTTAAAAGCTGATTGGGATCAGTTTGATCAAAGAAATCTCTGTCGAATCTGGATGCATCATATTAGTTGGGTAGACTGGTGTCGTCTTGTGTTCATGTGTGATAAAGGGGATAAGCCTAAGAGACAAAGAGGAATTATCGATAGAAATAGTAAGGTTGTGAGTAATGGTACACTATTTGCTTACGGTACTATCAGGTTGTTTCTTGAGAAGAAAGGATTTATAGTCTATAAACTACAAGGGAAGTTTTTGCAACTTCAACAGTTAACGATGGGAAGAATGCATCTGAATCTTATCAGTTTCACAAGATGAATGTCGATGTAATTGTTCTTGATTCTATTTGAATTATAAGCGGTTGGAAGATACAGATTAAGTCATTGATTCTTGATATGGTAATTGTTGCGTACCTTGATCACCTTGTATTGGCTGATCTTCCTGTGGCTAAGAGACTCGATTCGAGTTATGTTTCTACTGTAACCAACATTGTGGATCTGAGATCACATTAGTAGCTTGGTGATAGAGTTCATTTTTATGTGCATTGTGACTTCCCCCGTTGATGTTTATGGACGACTAAGTCTTTGTGAGCATATCGTTTGTCTGGATTATGCTAGGATGTGAAAAACACATCCAAAAGATTAAGACAATCAAGATGATGGATAGAATATACATATGTGCTGATACACACTGATTCAAGTCTTTTCTCAAAAAGTCTGATTTTGACACACGTATCCTTGGGACATATGCTGGTCTTGTGCATCCAGGTGCCGAAAAATAAGTGAGTTTGTTTCTGAGGGTACTGTCAAGTGAGTTTGTTCACTTTCTCAAGACTCACATAAATCTATGGAGTTGGAAGCCAAATATTATGAAAAGCATAACTAAGCAAACTCCAATCTCATAGAATGTTTGAGCAACCACTTTCAAAAGAGGAAGGAGAAACTTCATTATTCAGTTTCAAGACTTGAGGACAAGTCTTGTTTCAAGGGGAGGTGTGTTGTTCCACTACGCATCTATATTTGGCCTGTCTACATAGTGCTTGAAATGGAGTTTATTTCACTTGCAGTTGCATTTTTTGGAAATGGAACCAGGAGATCATCCTCCTCTCTAGAATTCAAATATGCTTGTGGCAGATGGTGCATAATGTCAAGGAGTAACTCTTTAAATTGTAGAGGTTTAGGAAGTATGCTAGATTACTCTTCTGAGACTGAAAGTGAATTTAGTGTGAATAACTACTACAATTTTCCTCCATATGAAACTCACTATGTGCTATCAGATGTGTCTAGAAAGGCATCGTCTGTTTTGACACCTAGATTCACATTGATAACTCCATGTCTGAGCGGCGCAAAGATACTTCTAAGTGGGCACAAAACCATATCTGAAGTAAAAAGTTACTAACAAATTAGCAGGCTATTGGATATTACTAGATCTATAGCTAAAGTAAACAATTGTGACTATATTATACACACACACACACACACACACATATATATATATATGTATGTGTGTATGCATGTGTGTGTGTGCGCTTGGATTATGTGCTTGGCATATATTACTAGTTATGTTGCTGCTATTTTTCCCAAGGAAGCCAGGAGGATTTTAGTAACATAAATGCTAAAGTCAAGAGGAAAGGACTGGGTGGTGCCATGATTGACCAGAAATAATTACATTTGTGCTTATCTAGCTTAAAATCACACCCAAGAGATTAGGACAACCAAGATGATGGATGCAATATACATATGTGCTGCTCCACACTGCTTCAAGTCTTTTCTCAAGAAGTCAAATTTCGAGACACGTATCCTTGGGACATATACTGGTATCGTGCATCCAGGTGCCAAAAAATAAGTGAGTTTTTTTCTGAGGGTATTATCAAGTGAGTTTGTTCACTTTCTCAAGACTCACATAAATATATGGAGTTGGAAGCCAAATATTATGAAAAACATAACTAAGCAAACTCCAATCTCATACAATGTTCGAGCAACCACTTTCAAAGGAGAAAGGAGAAACTCCATTATTTGGTTCAAGACTTGAGGACAAGTCTTCGAGGGGAGGTGTGTTGTTCCACTACACGTGTAACTTTGGCCATGTCTATACAGTGCTTGAAATAGAGATTATTTCACGTGCAGGTGGATTTTTTTGGAAGAGGAAGCAGAAGATCATCTTCCTCCCTGGAATTCAACTATGCTTGTGGAAAATGGTGCATAATGTCAAGCAGTAACTCTTTAAATTGTAGAGGTTCGGGAAGTATGCTAGATTTCTCTTCTGAGACTGAAAGTGAATTTAGTGTGGATAAGTACCACAATTTTTCTCTATATGAAACTCACTATGTGCTATCAGATGTGTCTAGAAAGGCATCGTCCGTTTTGACACCTCGGTCCACGTTGATAACTTCACGTCTGAGCGGAGCAGAGGTACTTCTAAGTGGGCGCATCTTTCTGACTACCATATGGCTTGTCCCGGTATGATTCTCGAGAGAGTGGACAAGAAGCTTTTCAAGTTGAAAGCCTTTCCATTTTGTTTGAGTGATGCCACAAGGGATTGGCTCCATTACCTTCCATTCGGGAGTATAAACTCATGGATTAAGTTGAAGAGGAGTTTCTTGCCAAGTACTTCCCAGCCTCCAAGTCTGCCACATTGAAGAAGGAAATTAGCAACATCCTTCAATGACATGAAGAGTCATTCTATGACTATTGGGACAAGTTCAAAAAGCTTGTTTCAAGTTGTCCATACCATGGCTATGCTATTAGGAGGGCGACTTGGTGTACTACTTTTACAATAGTCATCTTGATGATGAGAAAAGGCTAGTGAGGGAAGCTTGTGGTGGTTCTATTGGGAACAAGAGTTTGGAAGCGGCTATGGAGCTATATGAAGAGTTGGACAAAGAGTCGAGAACCTTTATCTCAAGGTCCGATCTTAGGAGGAAAAATCCAAACAACACAAGTTCTCCCACCAATAATAGAAAGCTCGAGGTCCAAGTCTCTACCCTTCTATGGTGAAAGCCTTGATGACTAAGTCCACCGCATGTGAACACTTGTAAGATTTGTTCTTCACCTTACCCTACGAATGCGTGCCTGAGTTTGCAAGATGATTATGTAGCGGAGGTGATTGCCGTGGGATTTTAAGGAGGCCAAGAATATCAAGGGTATTAGAGGAATCAATGTTAACAAGGTGGTCAAGGCTACCAAAATTGGCCTTACAATGCGGGTAATCGAGATCACCCAAATCTCCGGTATGGAAATGCTCAAGGACGGAAAAATACACAACAATACCACCATTAACAACAACAATACCAACCTCTAAAAAATCATTTCCCAAGGCTCCAAGACAAGCCCTATGATCAATGTGAGAATTTGGGCTTGTCAAAAGATGAAGTGATGTACGCCATACGTATATTGAGCTTGTGTGCAGAAAGGCTGAGAAGGTCCAAGATAAGGCCGAATCGAGAATCAAGAATTTGGAGACTTAAGTGAGTCAAATGGCTCAAATCTTGAATCAGATGAAGTCAAGAGATTCAGGTAAACTTCCTTCCCAATTGGAACTTAACCCTCGACAAAATGTGAGTGCCATATCATTGAGCGGTAAAGAGGTGAAGAAACCCCAAGGATAATGTGTTGTTGAGTGGGTACTTGAGAAAGAGGAAAATTTTGAGAAGGAGGCCAAAGAGTTGGCCAAGGAGAATGTGACAAAGGAGAAGGAAATCGAGGAGGAAATCATAGTGCTGAGATTGGGATCAAACCTCGAAACCTCATTCCCTTCTCACAAGAAAGCTAAAGTGACTAAGATTCCATCCTATGTGCCGGAACCACCACTTTCAGAGGCCTTGAAGGATGGGAGAAAAAAAGGAGGACAACAAAGACATCTACAAAGTCTTTCGTAGATGCCAGGTGAACATTCCACTCTTAAATGCTATAAATCAAATTTCTAGGTATGCTAATTTTCTTAAAGAATTGTGTGCCATCAATAGAAAACAAAAATTGAAGAGTAAGAATAAAAGTGTAAAGCGTGAGTATGTCTCCGACATGTTTAATGATGAATTACCTGTTACATGTGATAATCTGGGAATGTTTACAATCCCTTGTGTGATAGGAGAAAAACTTGTTGAAAAAGCCATGCTAGATTTAGGTGCTTCAATAAATGTGATCCCATATTTCTTTATATGAGAGTCTAAATCCAGGCACTTTCCACAGAACAGGGGTTGTTATCCAACTAGTCGATCACTCTAGCACATACCCAAAAGGTATTGTGGAAGATCTGTTGGTGAAAGTGGACTTTTTGACATTCCTCGCCGATCTGTATGTCCTTGATATGGAGAGTGATACTCATGCCACATCTATTTTATTAGTTAGGTCATTTTTAAATACTTTGAGGATAATAATCGATGTGCATAATGGAACACTAACCATGGATTTTAATGGGTGAAAAGTAAAATTTGACACTAATAATTCTATTGATCATCCTAGTAGATACCATTCTTGCCAAGCTATTGATGTTGTTAATAATATAGAGCAAGATGTGTTTAAGACCAATGATGGTAGTTCCTTAAATGTTTCTCTAGATTATAATATAAATAATGCTTCTTTTGAAAATGTTGTTAGTACTAACTGGAAGGGAAGCAACAATGATGAATACCCTCTTGGGAAAGCAACATTCGACACCTAGGCCAACAAAATTGGGGTTTCCCTCTTTCTCATGTGAAGACTTTGGTGGTAGAGTGCAACCACTACCAAAGGTTCTTAAATGTTCATCTCTTTGAGAATGAGAGAAACCCCTGATTGCTCATTCAATCGAGATTAACGTGGAGAAGCAGAATTATTGAGCATCTTAAAGAAGCATCAAGAAGCCCTAGTTTGTGTGTGCCAAATTTTGTTGGGGATGTGGATCCCAAAAGTTTTGTCCCGGATCGAAGAAAAGAAAACGGTATTCTCGATTTATTATGTGAATAAAGATAATTAAGGGAGAAGTCGTGCCGACGACGTAAATAAACTTGGTTTTATCACCCAGATAGTCATTAGTGGCTTTCCGTCAATGTTGTTTCCATTTGGTTTTTGTCATTGTTTTTCATTATTTTGTCTTGTTCTTTTCACGCTTAAGTTTTTTCTATGATTTTTTAGCAAGAGGAAGTGTATTGCATTGGATAGATGAAGTAATGAAGGACATGAGAAGGAAAGAAGAGCTTGGGAAGTGCATTGCAAAAAGAAAAAACTAAGTATGAAGGTAATTTCTATGTGTCGTAGATCGGGACAAATAGTGGAAGTTTACAACTTCCAGTAAATATCTGTTGCGAGGCACGACAATTTTTCGAGAGTCGCATCGAGATTCAGAAGTTTTTTGCAAAATTTAAACTTCCTGATGCATTCTATCTTGGGTCATGATAAATCCTCGTGGGCTGCGACATTTTTATTACGAGTAGCAATGCTACAGTATCAAAAATACAAATTCCAGTAAATCACTATCGCAAGTAGCGAAAATGCATTGGGGGCCGCGATGAGATTCATGAAGTTCTCTTAATTTTACAAGTCCCATGACCATTCTGTCATGAGTCGCAAGGATTTTCATGTGAGTCACGACAGTCTGTTAGCTGTTTACATCCATTGACTTTGTTGTCGTGGGTCGCGACGCTATTGTCGCGGGTCGTGACAAGTGCCCAAGATCAAAAATAAAAACAGGCAGTACCCATTTCTCTGCATAACTCTTTCATCTTCTCTGCCTTATTCCTTCTAAAACCACCACAACTCCACCCATTTCTCTACCAATCCGTCCGAAAATCATCACCCTCACACTAGAATTCACTCTATCTCACTCCGCACATTATCTCACCATAAACACATTCCAAATCTCCCATGAATTCACAAATTCAAAAAATCCTTGAATTTGAGAATTTCTAGGATTCGTTGATTGAGAGCTAGATTGTTTGTGGGCTTCACAAAGTCACTCTCTTAAACTCACATTTGGTACAATTCTCAATTCCGTACACATGAATTGTCAATTTTGGCTAGTTTTTTGTTAGTTTGTGAAATTTATGAATCTTGTTTAGATGTTTGCATTCAGTGTGTGGACTTGGATTGATAAAATTGTGAATATAGCTTGATATTTGTTTGGGTATGATTGATATTGCTTATGCTAATTTAGTTTGTCCATGAACCATATGATTGTTGGAATTGTGTAGTTATTTCTAGACATTCTGTTAACGACTATGATTGTGTTCTTGGAAAATGCATATGTATTGTTAGCTATGATATGATCTCATTTCGATAGTAAATTTGTAATGTATAGCCAAGCATTGTGTGAATGATATATACGTGTGATTTATGGAATTATCTAACCTTGAACTATGATAAAATTCCTACATGTAGTAACATTTGAGCACTCTTCCATCATTATAGTTACCATGTGTTGAATGTATTGTGCCAACTACATGATTGTGACTGTGATGAATATATTCTATAATGATGCTTGTATATTTGTTGCTAAATCTTGGATACTTTAGTGAGATAATTTCATTGTGATGATTACATGATGGATTATGATATTCATTGAGATTACTAGGGTTCGTTGAAACCTTTAATGATAAACCTAGTATTATTAATTCCTATGTACTTGTGGGTTTGACGTTGTTCACTGTGATGTTAGTTCTAGATCATATGACGCCTAAGAGACAGCGTGTTACTAGAGGTGCGAGTTCTTCGGAGGTACCTCCACCCCCCTCTGGTTTCGGAGCCGACTCTGAGAAGATTCATAGGATTGTGATGTATCACTGAAGATTATGCCGAGAGATGGCACCGATTGGCCAAGCCTCCCAGAAAGACTCAAGTGATAAACTTCATTGATGAAGGGGCTTTGGAGACCCTAGGATATAGGGAGTCAGTTAGTTACCTCCTCACCAAAGAAGACCTTTGAGGCTTTATGAGTAGAAGCGCACCTACCTACCATAGGTACACACTCGAGTTCCTCACCACAGTGAAGGTGTGTACCATGAGGAGAGATGATCAGGAGTGGGAGAAGGTGCTTGAGAAGTACATCCGGTTCCATCTGAATGGCATATCTTATGACATGACATTCCCAGAGACCGAGGCAGTATTTGGTTGGGATATTGCGCATATTAAAGAGTAGTTTGATCCTGATATCCCAGACCACATTAAAGACGATGATAGTATACTAGCTGGCCATCACTAAGAGAGTCCAAGATGTTCAGGACAAGAAAAACATCATCATCCATGCCGCTCTTCGGTTTGTGCATTGCTTTTTGGCGGGTACCTTATTCTGTCATGCAGAGCCGATGCATGTGATGAATAATGATATTCAGCACCTATGGCACTTCATTGGCGAGGGAAAAGGCTATGGATTTGGAACTGAGTTATGGGTATAGAGGGTTGTTTAGATGGTGAGGAAAGTTAGAGGTGACAATATCTCGATAGAGGGCATGGTCACCTCCTAGCACAACACCTATTGATCACCACTCCTCCAGGGCTTCACCGTAGGCAAGGATGACTCATGCCCTAACTAGGATGCAGAAGTTCCATTTCATATCGACAACTGCTGTGCGGGGAGCGTACCACTGGTTGTATGAAAACACGGGGGTCTCATTCAGGAGACTTCCTAAGCTCCACCGGAAAAGATAAATATAGACACACCAGTGACAGACTTAGCCATTGAGCCAGACGAGGCAAGTTGGGCTAAGTTTGAGCGGGAGCTTAGGGGGCTTCTCCCGTTACCATCTCGATCGAGGAGAGTGCTCTTCCCTTTCCTCAGTTGACCAACACACTATCTTCCCCTCCACCGCAGGACGAGCATATGCATGATGCACCATATCCCCTTCCACATCAAGACGAGCATGCGAATAATGAGTATCCTCTACCTCCTCCAAATTTTTATAATCGACTGATGCAGATAGTTGAGACTGGTTTCCACCGCCAGGATGGGATGATTATGGAGCACAACATATTTTTCTCCCAGAGACTCGTGGATATGTATGAGGAGATCAAATTCTGGGTTTATCAGATGCAGGCGCATATGGGCGGCACTCCATGCCCTAATCCTAATGCAGAGCAATTTAGGGAGCGACATTAGAGGAATGTGGATTGGTTAGCCCAGTAGCAGCAACACAGTAGCCGAGATCCCCATGGTGGTGATGGTCTATCCTATTATTGATTGTGAGTCTTTTTACTTCCCACTTTGATTTTTATCGCTTTTTTCCTTTTATGTTTACATTAAGGGCAATGTAATGTTTTAAGTGTTTGGAGGGGTGCAATGACTCAGATGATGTAATCTTGGATGCTTTTTACTACTTTGATTGGAAAAATTTTAAAAATTTGAAATTGAAATTTTGAAAGAAAAAAGAGAAAATGAAAAAATAAATAAAGTAATAATAAATCCTGCTAAGTTGAAAACCTGAGAGGAAAATTTAAACAACATTGGGGGACCGGATAGGTCAAAAACTTGAAATGGTAGCCTAGGTAAAAATGAGAGGCTAAATGTGGGTGAGATGTGAGCCAACGAAAAATGATGTGTAGCTAGGATGAAAACCCAAAAGTGCTCTTAGGTAAAGCGAGAGAAAGAGAGAAAAGAAAAAGAAAAATTGTTATGAGTCTACTCATTTTCCGGCATTAGAGTCATAAGCTTTCGGTTGACATGTGGATGAATCGGGTATCCTAAAATCCAAGGACTTCTTGGGATTGGGTGACTTAGCAGGAAAACGAAGTAGGGTTATGAAATCTTGATTTTTCTTGTACTTTAATGTGTCCATTTTATATGGATATTTTGTGATCTTTTTGTATTCATTTTGGTACACTTTGGTGCTTTGAAGACTATGT
>JAULKJ010000008.1:9650606-9676727 GCA_032355405.1 Rubia balearica
TCTGTTATTTTTGGTACTACGCCTGACTACTCCAATTTTCATCCATTCGGATGTCGAGTTTTTCCATATTTGAGGCCATATGCTACGCATAAATTAGCACCTCGGAGTATGTCTTGTATATTTTTGGGTTATAGTTCACAGTACATGGGTTATCAGTGTCTTGATCCTCTCACGAAAAATGAGTACATTACTCGCCATGCTCGGTTTGATAAGTTATTTTTTCCAGCTAGTCGTACTGGTTCTGTTAGAGATTTATCATCACTGGATGTTTCTACTTTTTTAGAGCCTTCGTCGGTTCCATCGGAGGTGTTCGAGTCGTCTGCTCCTTCAGACTCACTCATTAATTTGAAGGATTTAATTTTCAGATTTCACCGGAAACTCAGGTTCTTTAGATCAATGTGGTTGTATGCCAACCGGTGACCACCAGCATGTTCGACAACAGTCATCACCGCTAGCAGAACCGACAGTGCCGACGCTGTCAATCAACCCGCCAACCATCTCGGCAGAGCATCAGCCTCACGCGCCGGCCACATCGGCAGTGTGTCACGAACACGCGCCTCAAGCAAAGACGTTCCCGGATCAGTCAGTTGCTTCGGCAAGTCCCCTTCAGCCAGCCTCGCCGCTTATCTTGGTTGCTGCACCTGGTTCCTCGGGTTCTATACCCGTCTCAGGATCCGGGCAATCTTCGGCTCTGGATCCCTCTTCCAGACATCCAATGGCAACTCGTTCATGCACTTGCTATTTGCGATATAAGGATTTTTCAGATTATGATATTTCTGGTTTACCGAGTGCTTTATTTGCTAAGACCGAGCCTCACAGTCATCGTTCGGCGGTCAAGGATCCTGACTGGGTTGCCGCCATGGATTCAGAGATGACTGCTTTATGCGCTCAACATACATGGGAGTTGGTTCCTCGACCTCCTCGTGTAAATGTTGTTGGTTCTAAATGGGTGTATCGTTTAAAGTACAAGTATGATGGTTCACTTGATCGGCACAAGGCCAGGTTAGTTTCTCAAGGTTTTTCTCAATTACCTGGTTTTGATTATGATCATACATTCAGTCCTGTTGTGAAAGCATCTACTGTTCGTACTATTTTGTCTCTTGCTGTCACTCGTAATTAGCCATTACGAAAGCTTGATGTGAAGAATGCTTTTTAAATGGTGTTCTTGACTCCCCGGTTTATATGGAGCAGTCTGCTGGTTACAAAGATCTTATGCGTCCTGATTTTGTTTGTTGTTTGCGCAAGGCCATTTATGGTTTGAAACAAGCACCCTGTGCTTGGTTTCAACGATTTAGTTCCTTTTTGGTTGGCCTGGGTATTGTATGCAGTTCTGCGGATACCTCCTTATTTATTTTTTCCCAAGGTGCTTCTTTACTTTATTTTACTGGTTTATGTTGATGACATTATTTTTACCGGGAATGATAGTCATCTCATCAGCAAGTTTGTTGCTCGTGTTCATCAAGAGTTTAAGATCATTGATCTTGGCACCTTACAGTATTTTTGGGTTTGGAGGTTGTGTGAAATTCCGATGGCTTATTCCTTGGCCAACCCAGATAACCCAAATTTTATTGTGTACCGGAATGCAAAACTCAGCACCGGTAGCTATCCCTTTTTTATCTTTTTTCGCATCTTTCCAGCACTTCCGGTAAGCCATTCGGAAATCCCACTCTTTACCACTCTTTAGTTGGTGCACTACAGTATTTGTCCATTATGCGTCCCGGCATTGTGAACACGGTCAGTCAGTATATGCAACCTCCCACTGATGACCATTACCAAGCTGTCACTCGAATTCTGCGTTATGTCCGTGGTACAATGCACTATGGACTTCAGTTCCACAAGAATTCTTCCGCTTTGTCGGTTTTGGGTTATTCTGATTCTGATTGGGCTCGTTGTATTGAGAATCGTAGGTCTACTCATGGTTATGCCATTTTTCTTGGTGGCAACCTGGTTTTATGGTGTTCTAAGAAGCAACCTACAGTCTCTCGTTCTAGTTCAAAAACAGAATACCGGACTATGGCTAACACTGCTGCGGAACTATCTTGGTCGATGAATTTACTACGGGATTTGCTCAAAGTTGCTTATGTTCCAACTGATCAACAGCTTGCTGACATCTTTACAAAGGGTTTACCTCGTCCTCAATTTTATTTCTTACAGTCCAAACTTTGTTTTGCGAAAGGTCTCATGCTTCGCTTGAGGGGGTAATAGAATATTAGATAAATTAGAATCAGGTTAGGAAAGGAATACCCTTTCTGATTGGTTTTGTATATATCCCTTTCCATATATGATTCTATCTTATATACCTTTTTACTCACTATATATATGAATACACACAGCCACAATTATTCGTGAGTTTTACATTCTATCACGGTCCTATGATTCTCAACGGGAAGCTCTATCCGACAAGATGGTGATCATACATAGCATGTCTTTCCAAACGCATTTCTACCAAGTATTTTGAATAGTATTACACTTAGATTTATGACAACATAAATTCATCGCGTCTCTACATTCTCTTTCTTCAAAGCAACGCCATCTCTACACCTTAGAAGCCAACTCCACCGTCGCTGCAAACCCAACTTTTTCAAAGCACTGCCACCGCCTTCGTTCAATCGGATCCAACAATCATCCCAATAAACTTTCAATCTTGAAAGCCCGTCCACTGCCTTAGGGGTTATATTTTCACTTTTGAATAATTGGAGTTACACAAGAAAATTTTTATGTGGGGAATTTGCATGTGGGGAGGTGTGAGTCAAATAAAAATTTGACAAGTGTAAGAATGAATTTAATTGTAATATTTTATTAACACTTGTCAAATTTTCATTTGACCCACACCTCCCCACATACAAATTCTCCACATACAAATTCCCTATTACATTTGTACTTATCAAAGAACCAAAAATTATATGAGCTAATTTTTTCCCCAATACCTTAAGAGAAAAGTGCTCTTATAATCCTACCTAATCATATAAGTGACAATATAAACTTTTGATAATTGAAAGTGCAAATATAACCCTTGATGTAAGTGCAGTTTTACCCATTCGGCAGATTTTGGCCAGAATTTGATAAAATGACTATTCTACCCTTCTGAAAAATTTAAAAATGAAAAGGGAAGGAAATTACATTCTTCTCCCCAAAACCCTTCTTCTTTTATTTCTTCTCCCACATTTCTTTCTCTGAGAATGGAATTCTTTTCCCCCATCAAAGCTGTATGGATTGAATTCGGGACGGAGGACGGACCGCTAGGATTGAATTCGGCCACCACCTGGAGCTCGGACGGGGATTTAATCTGAGCGTCCACCGTTGCAGCGCCACTGACATCACCTCTCATCACCATTGACACTAGCGACATCCACCACCTGCAGACCTCTTTCCCCTCCATATGCTCATCCTCATTCCAAATCATCGCGGTCGTTCATACCAGCAAAGCAAAGGCACGACGTATCTCCACTCAAGTCTTCGAAGAGCTGCGTGTGATTCTAAGCGCAAAGAAGAGTAGGGTCGCGAGAGCTCCAATGAAGGCTAGCCGAGCAGCGACGAAGTTCCAACGCCCTCCCACAACATCTTCGCCGGAGCACCATTCCAAAACAAACCTTATGCCACTGTAGTAGCTTCGCCATTTATTTCAGCGTCTCTATTCTAAGCATCGCCGCCGCAGCACCATTTGAAGGTCATCGGAGCAGAGCACGACACCACCAAAAATTACACAGCCATACAAAGTCACCTGAACCGAGACTCTCTCTTTGGTGCCAAGCTCTCGTGGTGGATCTCAAGCAGGCTCTCCGTGTTGGGGCCATCTAGAGTGGGATTTTGTCAGAGAATGAGGCTTTCACAGTTGATATCGAATGGGCTCTCGGTGATGGCACCACCTGGAGAGGAGGGGGTAGAAGGTGGTGGTGGTGGTGGTAACGGGGCTGGCTGGGTGGGGGTGCGGCAAGCTGGCGGTCGTGGTGGTTGTATAGGGGAAAAAATTTCGTGACACTTATAGCTTTTAGGTCAAAGAGCATTTTAGTCATTTTATGTATAGTCAATGTTGGTTAATGGAAAAAATAGTATCTTAGGGTTATATGCACTTTCATTAACTAATTAGGATTGTGTTTGCACTAAAAATTATTTGAGTGTTATATGACTAAATTATTTTTTTGGTCCCCAACATATATTATAATACCATGTTTTGGTCCTTAGTGCCAATACCGCTTATATTCAGCAACCAACAAATACAAAATGATTTGTTTGGTTCCCAAAGATTGTTTTCAGGTAAGGTCAACGAAAAAATTGGTGGAAACTGTATAAAATGACCATCATACCCCTGAATTAAAAAATCCTCGTCGGCCATACTATGACCCGCCGTAGTGTCCCTAAGTTGCAGAAAAACACAGAGAAACTCCCCGGTTGCATCAAATCTTTGAGGGCAAAGTGAAACCGGGAAAAATCCATCATACTTGTACTTCTTAAACACGGGAAAGTCACCGTTTAGATACGAGCTTAGGGCTGCTCAGCTTGAACAGCGTGCGTGTGGAGCTGATTGGCGGCGTAGGGCTTGACTCGCCGAGAGCTCAAGTTATAGCGGCGGAGATCTGGATGGTGGAGACCTGGGGCAGATCTAGACGGAAGAGACCTGGCAAAGTTGAAACCCTAGGTCTCTACTTCGTCTTTGGCGAGCCTCGTCGTCATCTCCTCGATCAGAATTGCCGAGACCTAGCTCTTCATTGTCGTCGGCGAACCCTAACTCCTTACCGTCGATCGTTTTGAAACCGCAGCGGCGCATCTCCTCTTCTTCGCGACTCTGCAACCACGACGACGGAACTCCTCACCGGAAAAGAAGCAGAGTAACAAAGGAATACGCCGCCGCCGGTCGATAGAGTAACAAAGGGATACCCTAAACCCAACAAAGGGATGCATTGCCTTGTCGTCGATCGTTCCTCGCCGTATGCTTTCACGCGGTGTTCACCGCTGCCGGTCGGCATGCTTTTAGAGATACGCCGTTGTGAGGCTGTCGAGGAAAATAACTACGCCTTTGGGAAAATAATTACGCCGCCAAAGGGATACATTGGCGAGGAAAATAATTACGAGTTTTATTTTATAGGAAAGTAATTGAAAATATTTTGAATTAGTAAAATTACCAAGATATCCCTCGCTATATCGAAAAATAATTTCGGTTTACCTGAAAAGGCCTTTGGGGACCAAACAAATTATTTTGCATTTATTGGTTGTGGAATATAAGCGGCATTGGCAATGAGGACCAAGAGATGGTATTGCGTATATATTAGGGACAAAAATAATAATTTAATCATGTTATTTTGACACTTATTCTAGTAGGTATGATTATATGTGTATGTATCCAAAGAGTGAGTAATGGTATTCCCAGTGAAACTCCATAGTGAAACATCATGGTGAATGATGTGGTATCAGAGAAATGACTAATATATCCATTGTTAATTGACCTTTCAAAATATGTAATTATTGATTTGATCTTTTCATTAATGGCACATCATTCACTATTATGTTTACTATGAATTTTCACTAAGAGTATCATTACTCGTATCCAAAAACTTTAACATCCTTATATGAAAAGCTTTAAGGAAAGTAGTTTGTTTTGTTGGTAATTAAGGAATAGAAATAATTTTTTAAAAGTCAATGAGAACAATTAAAGAAACCGAAACAGAAGTGCGAATGAAACCGAAGACCAGTATCAATTGTGCAATAAATCTTTTTCTGCTCTAAAACGGAATTATCCCAAAACCAGAGCGAGAATTCGGAAAACGAAGCTTTTAATGGGTACGCTGAGAGTACCTGATGATGTCCCATCACCAAAAAAGGACTGTGAAAGGCTGCGGAGAGCCTTCCAAGGTCCAAATCTTTCTTCTTCAATCTCTAAACAAAGCATGAACATTTACTATGAATGTGCTGAAACGTATATCCTGTCGTGTTTTGTGCATTTCCCCCCTAAATTATAGTTGATACACTTGGTGGTAGTGGTACCTATTTGGATGTAGTTTTGTGCTGCTGCTCATGTATTGTGGGTTCTTGGGTAGGCCTGGGAACCAATGAAAATGCGATCATCAAGGTGTTGGGCCATCGAAGTGCGAGTCAAAGGAAGAACATCAGGGAGAATTATCACCAGCTTTACAATAAGTCTCTGATTGATGACTTGCATTCTGAATTGTCCGGAGACTTCAGGGTACGCCTTACATTCATCGGTCTACTGAATTTGACCCTTTTGTTTTATGGAAGACGACGATTTATTGCTGTGAGAGAGCTATTGTCTTCTTCATTTTTTATGTTGTTTGAAGAACGAAATACATTTCTTTCTCTGGGTTTCTTTCATTGATTAGTTTTGTATTATTCTGCGACCAATAATTTGTGCTTTTGGTTACTCCCTCCATATCACGTTTACTTCCAGTATTGTGTCGTGATTTTAAAACTATATTAATTTTAGTTGAAATAGCAAGTGTATATAAATTTGATATTTAGTTAATAAGTGTTCAAATATCTCACATGATTACTTGTGGTTTAACGTGTTTTGAAAATCATGGGAGAAAAATATAAAGTCAACTGTGGATTGGAGAGAGTTGCTAGGAGATTTTCATACTTGGAGAGTTGTCGATTTTCTAGAAGTACAAATTAAAGGGAGCTCCTGTTCTCCTCTTCTCTTATAGCTTTAGTTTACCATTTCCCGTGTTGGTATTTGAAAATAGAATGTTTTTCTGTGTCTATTAATTTCAAATGATTACAAGAGCCAGATTCCAGCATATGATGTTTAGGTCATCTTGGGAAAGATGTCGGTTCGACATCAAAAGGTGTTTGAATCTGCGTGTTTTAATGGTAGCAAATAAGAACATGTTGTGTCGTGTACATGCCTGATGTGGAACTGATTGGCTTCTTGATTTTGTTATGGTTGATAGAAAGCCGTTGTGCTGTGGACGTATGATCCTTCTGAAAGAGATGCAAGGCTAGCCAATGGAGCTTTGAAGTCAAGGGGGAAAAGTGTCCATGAACTACAAGTCATAGTTGAGATAGCATGCACATTCTCTCCTCACCATTTGGTTGCTGCAAGACAAGCATATGCCTCTCTCTTTGACTGTTCACTTGAAGAAGACATCATTTCCAATGTTCCAATGCCTCTTCAGAAGGTGAAATCTCTCTTTTCTGTTTCTTCTGACTTTGAATGTTTTTTCTTTCAGAATACTCCACTTCCATCTCGTATATTTACTCTATTTTATTGTGTTTCATATACTAGGCAAACTGCATACACAATGACCTGCATTTTTGCAATTTACGTAATTTTGTTGAACTAGCTATATATGCCAAGCGTTCCTCCTTCTTTATGTTTTGGGTGATGGTTATTCTAATGAGCAACCTAAAAATGATTACAGGTTCTTGTCAACTTACTCAGTTCATATCGATATGATAAAGAGGTGGTAGATTTCGATGTTGCCAACTCAGAAGCAGCAAGGTTATATGAAGTCATCAAAAGTAAAAAACTGGACGACAACGACTTCCTTTTAATCCTCAGCACAAGAAATGTTTTCCAGCTGAAAGAAACATTCCGTTGTTACGAGAAAAACTATGGGAATCCCATAGATCAGGTTCATCCCTCTTGAAATTCTAGCTCCTCTTTGTTTCTGAAAGATCTGCCTGAGATGCTAAGTGGTAAGCTAGTATGTTGCAGGACATCATTAAATGTGGGAAAGGCAAGTTGGAATCAATCCTGAAGGTGATTATTTGGTGCATTGACGCCCCAGAAAAGCACTTTGCTGAGGTGGGACACAAGTTACTTCAATTAGGCTTCTTGTTGATTGTATAAACTACTTGTTTCTTCTTATTCATTCTCAGTTCTAACCCTTCTGACGAACCCCTCAACGTTGATTAATCAGTTTCCAAATCTCTCAGGTGATCAGATCCTCCATTGCCGGGCTTGGTACAGATGAGGATTCTTTAACCAGGGCCATTGTAGCTCGGGCTGAGATAGATATGCTGAAAGTTGGAGAAGAATTTTTACACGAGAACAAATCCAGTCTTCTTGATGCAGTTATCGACGATACATCTGGGGATTATCAAGATTTTCTGGTTGAACTGCTTGGAGGAAATGTTTAAAGAAACTAAAGTTTGTGGACTTCTGCGTGCTATCGTTGTGTGTGTAATTTGTAAAGGCTAGTGTGCAAAACTGGAATAAGTATTCTACTCTGCTAATACAGATGAAGATGGATAGGGACCTTATCAATTTTATTCCACCAAATGCAATTGGAGCACCAATTGGGACACTCTTAAAACTACCCCCGGGCTCGTCTACCCCCCCACGTGGCAGCACACGGTTGCCTCTTCGCACGTGTCGCGGACACAGCCTAAAAGTAAAATCACCGCGTTTAATTCACGCATTCCATTTTTCAAGGCACGAGGCGTGGGTTTATTTCCATCGTCCGCCTCCCTGATCAAAGCTGGCGCAGGTTTCAAAGGATTTCTCAAGCATCATTCACGGTTGGCCAAGTAAAAAACAACGCGCAGAGGAATGTTAAACTTATTTCACAAGCAGATGAATTTGGTTCGGCCTCCCTCCTCGGAAACCTAATCGTCGTGTGCCGATATGATTTCCCTATTGCACAGGTTTGTATGAGAGGGTAAGTGAAAAGTCTGGACATTACTCTATAAATGAATTGAGATTAGCCCTAATTTCATATCTCTCCGAGCTGTGCCTTGTGGTCTGCAGGAGGAGGCGGCGGACTTGGAAGAACAGCCACCGCTGGCTCCGTCGGCTCTTCTTTGCTGGGCCTGCCCACGGAGGAGAATGGCTTACCGGTTTGTGCGGCGGTCCGGTGAACGAAGTACTGTGGATGGATTGTGGCGGTCTAAGAACGCGATGGATGTGCCTTTTGAGAAGTTGGGGAGCATCGACGAAGAAAGGAGGTTGCAAGATGGAATCCGACATAGACTTTGTGTTGTTGCGCCGTCTTGCAAGGAGGAAGAGGGGTGCGAGTTGGGCGTATGCCTAGACTGGGCGGACGATGCAGAGGTGATGGGGCAGAGCAGAACTGGACCGAGAAGGGAAGATGCCTTGACTGTAATGTCGAAGAAGAGGTGATGGGGCAAAACTGGGTTTAGGTACAGTTTAGGAATTAATCTTTAATATGTTATTGGCTTAAGCCTGTCCCCTTGCATGTTTTGTGATTGCTTATGTCTGTAGCTCATTATGTTGTGCTCAACGTATGTGTGTAGCACTTTGCTATGATTTTGTCTGTTGTTTAATCTATCCTTATAGTTTGGTTGTTAGCACTGAAGTTTGTTATCCTCCCTGTTCAAGAAATTTGAATGTAACTTCTGATATGAAATTAGCTGTTTACGTGGACTGATTTGTGTAGTCTGTGACATGGAGAGGTGTTTGTGCATCATTGAACCCAAGAATTTTTTCCTGTTTCTTATACGCAAGTGGTTATGTATGCAACTCTGCGTTAGTTGAGAAGCTTTCCTGGTTGGTTAAAATTAAGCAATTTCAGGTATGTTCCCCGATGGGAACAGCAGTGGTTCAGTAATCCTTTCTATTGAGGCAGTCTTTTTCTATGTTAGGCCCTCCAAATGGCAGGTTGGTGACGGATCCACACATCTTCTGATCTCCCTTATGCAGAACCCAGAAATGTTTTCAGAATAGCATAGCACGGAATGAGGTAGTTTGCTTGCCATCGTGTAGTGATCGCCTGTAGGGGAATGAACTTTAGACAATGTTTCCTGATATGATTTTGTGAGGTGCGAACTGTGTGAATGGGGCTATTAGAATGAATGTGTTAATGATTTGTTCCGGATGGAACCCTTTTGGATTTGGACCAAGTAGTTTCAAGAGGTTGCTAAGATGTAAGATTCATTGTGCTATGCATTTGAATCGGATTGGTTTGAGGAAATCCCACGGTAAAACGCAAATTGTAATCCAATTTGCGTGGTATTTTCTTTCTTCGTCGTAGATGTTCCGTATTATCAATGCAGTTTTCCGTTCGCGACAATATTACCTATGGGGAAATCTAGTTGGAGGAACACGGTTCTAGAATTTGGAATGGATCTTTGCTATTAGTATTCTGCATGTGCTACACTCGCCTCCTTAGTGTAAATGAATATTAAATCTAATTATTGCATCTTAACTTAGCCTCGGATCCTCCCGGTAAAGGTCTCTTAAATATCGATTTTATATGGCAAGTTATATATTTCGAACTTCAAACTTGTTAAATTTTCTTATATGTTAATTGTAAGAATATACTCACTCCGTCCCAATCTAAATTGCTTATTTACTTTTTGAGACTCAAACTTTGCAAACTATGACCCTAAATATATATTAGGATATAGATAATAAATATATCATGTGAGATATTGTTAAATATGTCTTAACATATATTGTTCAAATATCAATTTTTATGCAACATTATTATATGTAACTAGAGATATTTACGGTTAAACATGCTCATTGAAAACCGTGAAAAAGTAAATAAGAAATTTAAAGTGGGACGGAGGGAGTAATTTAAATCCACACCTGAATGAGGTTGATGGTGAAGTAACAATAAATGCCTATTAATTGGGTTTTTTTAGAGTTTCTGGTTTAACTAATTTGAAATGATATGTAATATATTTTTTCATATGTGCAAGTATGATTGTTCAAAATTCCTAGTAGATATTCCGTTAACCAGGTGTCTCGGTGAACTGCAAATCTGTAATCGTGGGTCGCACGGCATTTCTATCTGATTGCCCGTTATGCACGAAAAACTACAGGCACGCTGCAGTAGTTATATTGTAAGCTTCAAATTGTTAAATGAGTGAGCGTTACGAGCATTTATTTCAAGTTGCGGGGAACAGGATTGTAAGCTTCCCCAGGATAGTTTGCTTGTTAATACATGGATTGCCGTTGACATACATGACCCCGCATTTCCCCTTACTTTCTCTTGGGTTTAATTCTGAGGCGTTTGCAATGCGAAGTCGACCGGCGGTGGATTCTCCACCTTTTTTTGGACGTTGCGAGCTGTGTCCATGAGGACGCACAAGCGTCGGTGATTGGATGCGCAGTTTGCGATATGGAAAGCATAGTTCACCCTCGTTCTAAGTCGAGTGTTGTGCTGAAAAAGTTGATTGTCGGTATGTTAATCTACGTTATGCTATAGTTTTAAGATTGGAAATTCATTTCAAGTTTGTAGAACAGTACCTCGTCAATCCTCAGTTTCTGTAAACTGCTTGTGCACCCGATGAAGTTTTCCATAAGGTGCATGATCACCAAACCACAATCCCATTTGCACTTTGTGGTATACCAGTGGGGTATCACCCTTTTGTAGGTGAAGTCGAGGAAATGATTGGAGCGGTTATCCCCAAGGCGTAGGAGCAGGCACCAGACATAGGAACCCTGTGTATTGATAGTTAGACCGAGTAGGTGGGTTAATCACATTTAGCAGTTTTTATTAAATATGCATTCAAAACAACCATTTAACCTGTAACCTGTGTACTACAATTCCATGGTCATTACAACTTCCAAAAGGCAGGCATGTTTCATAAATCCACTGTGGATTGATTGTCCCATGGTGCAAAAAATGTTGCTTAATCATGTATATTTCCTTGTTGCATTCCCGGGTCTCAGGACAGTTTATATTTCAAACTTGACGATTAACAATGCTATTACCCCATAGTAACAGGATCAAACAGATCGACCTTCATCCTTACTAAACTTATTATCACCAGGTTTTATTCCTACTTAGAAATACACCTAGTCAGATAACAATAATGTTTGTCGGTATGATAAAAATCACCGATAACCTGGAATATTATATGATAAGAATAATGTGTGCCGGTATCATGCTCCATGAGTTGTAAGAGAAATGGTAACTTGCTATGACCTTTGCTGTCGTCTCCCAGTCCTCTTGAATCTCATGCTTGCAGTTGTCAATGTAGTACAACGTTGATTTGATGAAGTCCACAACTAGGAGTACGTACTGGTTATTGATTTTGTAGGGCACGAAGAGCTGTTCGTTACACAGGAAGTACACTCCGAAGTTAGTCATGCAACACAGTTTATGTCGCAGTGGCTCTAATTTAAAAGTGAAGGAAGTCTACCAAATGTGTGTGCTGGATATCGATTTTGTAGAGACGCAAGCATTTCTTCCAGTGCATCAATATGTTCTCAGTTGTCAACAGACAAGTCTCCTGCATTACAATCATGACAGTTTCATACCGCTATAAAGAATGAAATGACTCCAGCATGTAATGGCAGGATAGAATTGTTAGGAATTGTATGTATGGTTATTTACGGGTGTTGTTTCATAATGTGGTCTCATTTGCAATGAAGTAAATACCGGGTTGAACAGGTCGAGGGAGGCAAAGTGTATGTGGCGCCTTCTCCATTCGTAGTTTAGCACTCGGGACCAAACTGAAATCACCATAGGCGATAAGACCCACTCCGGGTCCAAGGTCATCATGTGAGATCTGGTAAGCTCAGGTAGTCCTCTAGCGTCATCGAACAATGCTTCCCTGCGAAAATGTAGTAAACACGGTATTGTGTTATCTGTTTAAGTGACCTTTCTGTACCAAAGGTAAATTTTAAAACAAAGAAGGCATTAATGACAGTTACCTCCAAATGTGTGCAAGTCCCCCTCATATGCAGTAGTCCACAACTTCCAATTCTTCCATTGGAGGAGGGTCCATAAGCTCCGCGCACATGCTGCACAAACTGCTATAGAATAGAGCATTGGGATTGGCCGGGAACGTGACCGGGGTAGAACCTTCTGCACTAGGTGGGATTCCATTCAAAGTGAAGTGGAGATGAGGGATTTGTGTCATTGAGCTTTGCGGATCAACATCGTTTGTCCTCCTCCCGACAGAATCCGAAACTTGATTACTAGTTGAACCCGGCCATTCCTTAACAAACTGGACATGACTTTTAAAGAAGCCCAGGTTCCTTATAACTTCGTCAATGCAATCATTTGCAAAGCGGGGTTCGGATATATTTAGGTAAGTAGGGGAACCCGCCTTTGAACTAACCAGCCCGGAAATATATTTGCTCTTTTCGACGTGATCGGCCAAGACAACCTGAAGGTCGCGGGTGAGGAATGCCACTCTGCGTTCATTTTCCTTCAAGAAAAACAACTTGTTTATGCAAACAGTATAGACATGTTACGGACTCGTCGCATAGCTCTACAACAACGAAGATACGGTCTTTGGTGTCATTGAAATCTATGTTATGACATTATATAACATTACAGTATGAGCCCGTTCGTAATAAATAATGACTAAAATTTAATAAATACCTAACATCTTGAAAGGGAAAGATTTGAAGTGATCGAACTCTCAGATGATTTAATAGATGAATACAAAACATGCTTCTGGAATTATTTTATAATGATGACCTAGCTGTTGTGAAGAAGATGGCACGTAATATACATATACATATATATATATATAAGTACGTAATTCTACATATTAAGCATAAGAGTTTGGAACAACAGATTAAGCAATTTTGTATACACGGTGGGGTACTCACGTCAGGGCAGCCAACCGGCAGTCGTCGTGGAATGGAGACCAGACGGGAAAAGATATAACTTTTCTGGACTGGCGTGCAGTGCGCTTCCGACTCACCCGGCGGATGACCCTAGTTGACGGCTGGTTCTGTGAACCATTGGTGAAATAGAGGTGGGAACCATCAAACATTTCAGTTGGCCAAGAAACTGCATGTGATTGACTCCCTTCAGTACCCCCTGTTGCCGATGTTTCATGTTCATTTGCAGGGGAGATGTGTGGCAGTTGGTTCCCCGGCTGGGCCTCGACGGGGTTCATCGTCTTGGATGTCAGAATTTTTTTGTGCGAATATAGGTGTGTCTTTTTGGTGTAGCTCCGGCGGTTATTACCTGCGCGGCGGTGGAGGTTATTGGTCGATGAAGTAGTGACCAAGCAGGCTGCACAGATAGTGCGTGTTGGAGTGTGGGTTGGTGTTGGGGTGAGGATACAAGCTTGGGATGTACTGAACCCTTTTCTGAATTTCTATTTCATCAATATCAAATTTATGTTTTTTTTCTTCTTCGTAACAAAAGACGTAATCAACCCGGGGCAGAGGACCCTGCCTCATTGTTTTGCCCCAGTACTACTAAGCTTCATTTATTTTTTGGGACCATTTTCATTCCACTCTACACATTAGTGAAGATCGGGTTAGGGATAGTATAGTCACATTGTTAGCGATTAATAGATTGGTAGAACTCCCACCGATCTGAATAATAATTTTTGTAACAAGATACATTGTCTACATAAATGGAAGAATAACGTCATACCTAAATTGCTCAGCTACGGTTAATCTTCATAAGTTCGAAATGTTTAATTTTCATACTATTCGGTTTATTTTGAATGGAAGATTAGTGCTGTGGAAGATTAGTGAGTGAATTATCTACCTTTTCATGCTGAAACCGTTTGTGTGATTATTTTATATAATGTGAATTATCCACCCTTTCGTATTGTGAAATAGGTTTTTTCCCACGTGAGTTTTGTCAAACAACTAATTTGTTTGTCACGTAGCCTTAGTGTGGTTGCCTTTTTTCCGTAACAACTTGTTGGAGGTGTGAAGGAAAAACGCAGGCACCCCAGGGACCGACTCCATAAATAAGAAAATGAGTAGTACTTTTTTAAAACCATGAAGCTTCTTGGAGAAGCTTGGTCCGTGCCTCGATATTCCCCAAACCGCCAGTTCTTCACCCGATATCGCGAGTGACCGCGATTGACAGCGCCATCTGACGCTGGAGCAACTTTACCAACTCCCCACGCTTTCCAGCTCCGTCTTGGGCCCTCCAACAATCTCATGTTCTGATTTCGTAATTTCCAGTTCCTTCTTGACCAACCTGTTAGCAAACTAGTTACTCCCTCTAGTCCGAGCAAATCCAAGAGCTTCCTTATGCTCCCTCCGGTTCTCTAACATTGACACACTTTCTTTTTTGGGATAATTTTTTAATATTGGCACATTTCCTTTTTTGGCAAATTCTAGGTTGTTTTCATCCACTCATTTTACTTTTTACCATTTCAGTGAATTCTCAACCACTCATTATACCTTCCTAAATTCTTGTGCCAAAAGTAAGTATGTCAATGTTTAAGAACCGGAGGGAATATAGAAATTTTCATTGATTATAGGAATTCTACATAGTTTTTGAGCTCCAAGAGCTTCCCTATTTCATTCCCTAAAATAGGAATTTTGATGAGAGAAAAAATTTGCTTCCCTATATTTGTAAAAAGAAAAAACTATTATAGGGAATGAAAATTTAATGCAATTCCAATTGGAAAAAGACTCATATGAGACCGTCTCACCATAAGTTATGGTGAGACAAAGTAACAAGTAAACTTTTTAAAATTACATAATGCACCCATGTCATTTCTCATCTTTAAATAATTATATTTAGACTCTCCGTCTTACCATACGAATGAGTGAGACCGTCTCACTCAAGTTTTTGTATTCCAATTGAATGCATCAAATTATAACACAATATTCATTTTTCTTCTATTAAATTTAAATCTAATATTTTCTATATTTTTTAATTCTTACCATAAAGTACAGTCGACTTTCAACGGATGAGATGATTCTTTATATATTTTTAAGTATACTCATATATTTTTAAGGATTTTGTCAATAATGATTTGATTTCAATATTGATTTGTTTAGAATGTTGAAATTATTTTCTTTGATTTATAGTTTATAGTTTTCATATGTCGTTATTGTAATTAAATTCTAACTTTTACTTTAAAATTTGTTATATTTATCATTTTTAAAAACTAATTATTATTTTTTATAATATAAAACATGACTCACACCACCACGCCATTGATACCGTAATCGATAAAAATGAGTCATCATTTTGAAAAAGTAGGCTAGACATAAATATTTTAAATATATATACTATATATATATATATTTCTTATTTGGAAGAAAAAAATGAAAATCTGGATGAAAATAAGAAAAAGAAAAAGGATACTAGTTTAGTTTTTAATTTGTTAGATTGATAGAAGGTAAAATGTCTTGGTTTCAATAATTGAGAGTACGCCCTCCGCCCCTCTAATTGTGTCTGACTTTCTTTTTGTACATTGTTCATTGATGATTTTGTTATTTTAATATTTGAAATGGCAAAATCTTGGGAAAGATAGTCTTTTCATAACCTTTTGAAAAGACGAGATGTAATTAAAATAATAGAGGGTAAAATGTCTTAATTTCAATAATTCTGGGTGATGTTATAAAAAATGTAACGGCCACATTGGTTATGGTTATCCGGTTTTATTTCGATTTACCCGTTAAATGGTTAATATCGGTTATGGTTAGCCGGTTATGTCGGTTGGTAGGTTACTTTATCAGTTTCATAATTCCTAACCCCGGGTTTATTATTTTGTAATCGGTCCTTACCCCAGATATTCTAAAAATATAAGTTACGATGAATCTAGCAATATATCATACGATAATGTTTACATTTGTAAGATAATTTTTACATAAATTACGATATTTTTTACATTTTTACTTTATTGATGAATAGTGAAGTAAGACACAAATAGAGAAACAACGGGAGTACATAGGTTTCCATGCCCTGGAATTGTACCACGTCGGATTATTGGCGGGAATTAGGGGTGCCTATAAATAACTACACTTTGTGCGAACCTTGTACTCCAACCAGGGACATCGTTTTACTAAGCGACACTCATAAATAACCTAGTTCACAAAACCGCAACATGAAAATCTATAACACCCGGTCGACTCATGATCTCTTCAGCCTCGACTCCTACTGTCGTGGAAAACTTCAGAAGACCAGTTGCTCACCCTCTAAGAAGCCGTGCTCCGGGTGCGTTGGGGGAGAATATCTGCCACGAAAAACAAAGGGGAATGCTGTGAAGAGGGTGACTAACACCTTCAAGGTCAAAAAAATGACCAGGAGGAAAGTTGTTAAACCCCACGCTGTCGGGGGTGGGGGGGAGGTTCAGTCGACATTCTCAAATGAAAGATCCCGCCCCATCATTGATGTAATAGACGTGGAAGAAGTATCCCCTATGGAGGTGGAACTGGCTCCCACCGCCGCAGCTCACAACGTTGCACCGGCAGTCCCACCACAGCCGGCACCTCAACTGGCTGCTGCTGCACCAGCTGATCCTCACGTTGGTACAGATCATGTGCACGACCTCGTACAATTTCGTGTCCTGGTTCGTGAACTACTGGGAAAATTTAAGGAGCCATGGGTGACCGCCTTCTTGGGTGGCATTAAATCACCGATTCCAGCAGCAATGAAGATCTATGATGAGGACTTGCACGCATTGTGGGTCGCCAATGGTAAGTATCACCGTATCCCCCGTGCTGCAGCCGGGAACTTGCTAATAACAACTGCCCTTCCCAACCTAACTGTAGTTCGGCGCGACGGTGTTGATGCCTCATCATGGATCCCATCCTTCCAATCCCTTACGAGGGAGGTTCCATTCATCCACATTATAGATTGAGTGACGGTTGTTTTTTGGCAACCAGGTCTTTCGAATTCATTCGGTGAAGGAGAAAAAGATTAGTGGTTGCACGGGCATCATGTTACTTACTATGTTGATGTCCGTTTTTTGGTTTGTATTAACATCTGATAGCATCCGCTCCTTAGATAGGCTGTCGGGTCCTAGCAATTGTGTCTTCAACCCAGTGTTGTGTTAGTTCATCACAAGTTTAGTCTTATTATGAACCCTAGCTGTTAGCCATGTTGTGTAATTCAACTGACTGCTAATGAATATTTCAATTCCTGCTAATGAATATTTCAATTCCTCAATATTTCAACTCTAGCTGTTTGCATTGATGTGTGTTTCCCCACTTGCTGAAAGAGATAATTGACAATGAATTGTTAATGAAAATTGACAATGGTTTGGTTGTGGGTACCTATTAATGAAAACATAAATGGACATAACAAACTGGAGAAAAAGCCACATTCAAACCCGGAATTACAAGATTTAGTCTAATTCAAACTTAAGGACTGACTAATACGATGAAGTAATACAATGTGGATAAAAACGTACAACAGCAAGATGCCAACATAGGGCTTGTACACATCCATAGTATCCTAATACAAAGAAAAGAACAGAAGATCATGACACCAAGACAGGGCTTCTATGCAACCCCGCTTCAAAAGTTAGGATTAAGCCTTAAGGAACCAGAACTGAAATGGATCTAAGCTCACTAACACCTCCTGCTCAAGAGGTACATGCACAGCCCTAGCAAGTTAGCTCCAAACATCATCAGATTAACCACGGTGGAGGCTGAGATACCATCCCGGCAGTTGCAAATCACACCATTGCCATGATTGGAAGGGGGACCAGCATGGTGACCTTCCTCATTCACGGTTTCAAGTCCCCTCCTCCGCAAGTCTCCCCGAGAAGGAAGGTTAGTGACAGAACTGTCCAGTCCACCATTTCCATCACCAACTCCGACCCATCCCTGCCAGCCATGGAACGGACAGCCGTAATAAAGCTTTTCGGGGTTGTTCATTGTCTTAGAAACACAGACCTTGGTTTCAGCTTCACAGATCCTGCAGGACATGGTCCGCACACCCTTGCGATCTACACTTCCGACTGAAGATTCCATCCTTTCCACCTGCGAGGTAGAGTAAAGTGAAATAAGCATGTTGTAAAAGAAATTACCTTCCACTGGTGCTCCAGATATCATAAATCTGTTCAAAGCACAAAAGGAACTGTACCTTATTCCGAGGGTTTAGCTTGTCGTCGAAGATGAGCATTTGTGTACAGAAACGATAAGAAGAGGAACTGGTTGAGGGTTTGGTTCCAACCCAAAGGACCCGCCAGTTATAATAATGCTAGATTGGTAGGGTCCACTTCTTCATGTTCCGGGCTCCCTCTTCCACTAATTAGCCGTTAGGTTCCAACAGAACCACTCCCACTCCCTGTAATTGTGTATTACTTGCTCTTTTGTTACTATTCAATAATAATTTTATAATTTTAAAACTTAAATTATTTTTAAAACCAAATTATGAAGAATATATAATAAAAAATATGTTTTACGATGAATGTAATAGTATATTATATGATATTCTCCACATTTACCACTTTATTGATTTTTACAATCCGAACAAAATCAACTTTAATGATGCACAGTGACGTGAAACACTAGAAGAGGAACGGAGGGAGTATTAAGAGTAGACGAGATTTGGGCGGGAGGGGGATTGAAGCTGAGCAGAGTTGAGAACAGTTGAGCAGAGCTGAGAACATTTGGGAAGAGCGGAGAAGCGTTGGGGAGAGCTGAATTGAACGTAACCGAGTAAAAATGAACTGAGTCGAAGCAAATTGACTGAGGCAAACTAGATTGCAATGGAGTTAAATGTTCCGGACTAACCAAAACTGAATCAAACTTAGCCCAACAGGGTGAGAATGAATTAAATTCAACCAAACTTAATCGAATTGTACTGAACGGAATTAAACTTCATTGAACTGAGTCAAACTGAACTGATTCAAACATCCTCCTCTGTCCGAATTGAGCTGATTCAAACGTACCTTTGCCCAAGAAACATGTATAACCGTTCATGTGTATTTCATTTTCTTAATTTCTTTATTTGATGTACGAATCTCCCATCATCCACCCTGGACAATAAATGATTACTTATACTGCAAAGTCCATAACATTAGTGTTGAAACCTTACCTGACTGCGTAGTCAATTTCAGTCTTCACCCTAAACTTTCATACACGTAATAATATGAATATATAGTGACATTGAAATAGTTTATAGAGTTGTAATTTATTCTTGATCGGGTGTCAATCGGGTGTGTTCGAGTTCGGGTGACAATCGGTAGTGTTGAAAAATATTTGATCTGGTCGGGTTTGCACAACAAAATTTCACGCTCATCGAGAAACTTGTCTAATTGTTAATATGTTTAACTACGTATAATAACGGTAAACAAAAAGTTACTTTTGAGAAACTACTTGTTATTGTCATTATAGTGAAAATAATTTATTTTGTAATATATTTCTTTTGTAAAGATAAGTAGAAAACATGATTACAACTATAATTCTGGGGATTTCCTACTGAAAGATTCTGTGAGTTATCATTCCCAGTCACTGTATTGAGCTCTATATCAACATTTACAGGTTTCCATTATCGATTTGTAGAAATAGAGTTGTTCATGTGCTTCTGATTAGCATTATTGTGGTTCATACCAGTTTGTTGAAATCTATATTTAGAGATGTCATGGCCTAACTTGTAGTAATATTCGAAACTTAATATTGTAGTAATTTTGCTGGCATAAAAAGTTAACATTCAAAAGATACTAATTACAATTAATTGTAGCTTATAAAAACAATTTTTAATTTATTTTTAAATTAATAATTTACAATAATCGTTCATTTATTACATCATTTAAAATAAAATCTTAAAATAATTCCATCTGATTATGATATTTATTACATGTTTTTATTTATGTGTAACAGTATACTAGTATTAAATAACATATTAATAAATAATAATGTATTTTATTTTTTAAAATTATAATGTTAATATGTTATTATGTCATTGTCAAATTAATATGATCAAGTAAAAATGAATACAGTAAAAATTATATACACACACTATACAATATATTCGAGTCTTGTTCGGTATGGATTGACCATAATTTGAATCACTTCAAATTCGGGTTACTTTGAAAACAAACATAACTTCATAACTTCACAACTTCACTTACATAATTATTCATTTCTTTCAACCAAATGATTCCTTAAATAATCCAAAACTTTTATATTGATTGGATCTAATTAGCAGTTTAAACCTTGATCTTCCATATCTCTTCGAAATACCGTCTTTTAATAGCGAAACAGAGCGGAACACCTTTTTCCGACAACATATAAGTATTTTTATACAAATTAGTATCTTTTTATATAACAAAAAAATGTGTCAACAAAGTTATGTTAAGAATACACTAATGGTGTTACAATACAAGAACTTATTTGTAATGTGTGGTATCGGAATTTGTTAATGGATAATTATTAAACTACTTAATAATGCCAATAATTGTTGTAACTAAATATATTTATTGGCAGGAGTATTAGCAAATTGGTTAGGCTTTCTAGTCCAATAAGGTTTGAATGGTCCACAACTTGCTGACTTCCCTCAACATATGAGTTGATTGGGCACTCAATTAAGGTTGTAGGATTTCCAAATGTTTATTGTGGGATTCAGTATCCAAATATTTATTTTGCCTATTTTTCATTTATTTTATTCCTTCCGTTCCGTTATGCCACCAGGATTTAGTAGAACCTCTGTTGGCGGGAATGTTTGGCGCAGCCTCTGAAATTAGATTCATTTAGAGGCGCGTAATTTCCCGCCAAATCGTGACCCTGTTTCTTTCTAATGTAGAAAGCTTATATAACAAAGTACACCCTGTTCTCAAAAGGTGACCCTGTTTCTTCTTTTTCCTCGTCGAAAATGTCTTCGACCGAAACAGTATGCGGCCGGAAACGTAAATCCCCACCTTATGAGAATCAACTGTATGCCGAGATTTCACCGAACGCGCTGCGATCTTTGTTCGAAGGGATGAGTACGAGATATTACGGACTAAAGGAGGAGATCGAGGAACTGTTCCGGCGGATTATTTGTAACGGCGGTGGCTCCAATCTGAAACAGTTCCTTGTCCGTGATCCGCCTCTACTTATGCTGACTGATACCTACGACGGGGAGATTTTTGGAACTCACATAGCGGCAACCAGGGGACGGGCTCGAAAGAAGTTGTGCTTAGAGACTCCATAGCCGGTGAGGGCAAATATGGCAGATAATGACATCCCCGAATCGCACTAATTTCGTTTCTGTCATTTTAGTGTTTCCAATTATCCTTATTTGCATTCTGTATTTTTTTGCTTTCGACTCTTGTATTGCTGGAGCTGACTCTCCCTTTTTTAGCCATTTGCTTCCGGGTTACCTTCGTTTTCCCATTCTCATGTCAATGTCCAGGTTCCCTCGTCTAAACAACAGAGTATGGTTATGGTCTTTCCGGTACAGACCAATTTAAAACAAATATAAAAACAGGACCACTTTAAAAAAAATATTTGTTATCTGCAACACTCTGTCCCTGTCAGTTCCTCATAACCTAAGTTCCTATCATGCGCCTAATGATAACAATTTCATCAGCGTTGCGCGTTGGACAACTAATAGTGTTGACATTCATACCGTCTAGCGACACCAGGTCGTCTACAATAATATAAACTCAATGGCAATTATGTCAAGTCCTCCAGTGAACAAAACAGCTCCAAAATTACAATATGCAGCCAAAGACTATCATATAATAGGCTACCCATTACAATTTCATTCGAAATACAAGGAATACAAAGTCCAATTCAAAACAAACAGCTACACAGTCACATGCCGTTACGACGAACAACATTCACAAAATTTGCGCCGAATACACAGTTTCACAAACCCGTTGGAGCTTTCAATCCATCACCGCCCAAAAATTAAACTAGCAAATATTAGTTCTTACCATACCAAACACATAAGAAGATCAGAGAACATTACAGAGGACATTACGAACTAGTGATTGAGATAAGTAAACAAGGAAATGTTTCTTGGCATCGGACTCCCGCCACCTACAACGTCGCCAGCCTGCATACCGGCACCGCCAACGCCAACGCCAGGCACCCAATCACCAAAAAAAGACTACAAGTAACCGTAAAAGCCACTATCAATTATACGTGCCAAGACCGTGTAGTACGTAAAAAAACATATTACAAACAAGAACATACCTGTGGTGGTGCGTTGCTCGTTATGGGATTTGAATCAGGGGTAAATCTACCAGCGCCTCTACCTCTCCTACCGCCTCCACGACGGCCTCCGCTATTGCGTTCATACATCGCGATCTTCCTCTTCAGTTGCCCCCATCCCCGACCTCTCCTATCTGGTGGATCATTCACCAAATTCGGATCAGGCTCTTCCCAAATCTCCCTTGCACCCTCTTGCATTTCCTGAACACCCGCCTTCTGCCGTGTCTTATAAACTCTCCCAATCCCTGCCACAAAATCCTTCGTCAGCCCTTCAATGGTCTCCGCCTTCGCATCCAGGTCACATTTCAACTTTCGGAGCTGGACCATTCCTTCCTTATACAATCCTTCGTCGTTCATCAACATGACACATATGTCGTCACATACCCTATGCATAGCCTGGTATCTATCAAACCCAACTGGGGTTTTACCAAACAGGGTCGACAAGGGGTATTTCTCAGTAAGGTATTTCCGTCCAACATCTTTTCGCCACCTTCTACATATATACTTCTCAGCAACATCCTTCACTTCCTCCTCCCAAAACACACGAAGTGCATGGGCACAAAGTATACCGCGGAACTCGAAATTCTTACACACACACCGGATGTCCATCGAGTTCCTATTAAGGGTGACAATGAAATTCCGCTTCTTAGTCCATCCGGGACGAAATTGCTTCACCAGAACATCGTATGTTGCCAATCCAGCCTCGTCCATCACTTTCACTGTGGTGTTCTCGGACATCATAGTCAGCTGCTCGTGGAATTCCATGTACTTTGCACGAGTGAATAACTTCGCAAACACGGGCTCAAAGGGATGGCGGCTGGTCTCTCGAGAACTAAGGTTCCCAGCTTTAAAAGTTGCATCTTCCTCTTCTTTTATCCTTTTGCACACTGCCTGCCCATACCTCTCAACAAACCTAGTCAGATTGGTGTTGATATTCACAAAACCCTTGAAGAAGTTATTCATCCCCTCACTCCGCTGAGTCGATGACATACCCGCCCAGAAATCTGCCCTGAAATAAATTGGAACCCATTTCTCCCTCCGCAAAAACATTTCCAACATCCAAGAATTGGACTCAAGATTGTACTTCTTTACAACTTCGGTCCACCTCTCCTCGAACTCTTCAACACTAAAGGAATCATGCAAGGAGGCTAACATCTCTCGATAAAACTCTTTCCACTCCGGCATTGTGCCCAGATTCCGGGAAGCATTGCGCATAACATGCCATAGGCACCACCGATGCTTCACACGTGGAAATGCTAGTTCAACAGCCTTTCCTAAAAGAACGATGAGACAATAAGATGTTTTCAAGAAAGATAAACGCATGTGAAAAAATTGTAAAGACAATGATGCATCTTGAACAATCGTGACACACTACAATTTTTAAAAATCCTATAAACATACAGTAATCAGATCAAACTACAAATTATTACCTATCGCTTTGTCCTGGTCCGTCAAGATACACGATGGATCCTTCCCCATGTATTTCCTCCAAGTGTTGAACAACCACAAGAAAGCATCGGTGTCCTCCTTCCCCAGCAGAGCGCAACCAAACAATAACGACTGCCCATGGTGATTGACACCAATGAACGGGGAAAACGGCATTCTATATCGATTTGAAACAAAGGTCGTATCAAAAGACACTACATCGCCGAACTCTTTGAAAGCCTCCCTGCACCTTGAATCTGCCCAAAACACATTCTTCAGATTCCGCTCAACATCAATCTCGTACTCGTAAAAGAAACCAGGGCACTCTTCCCTCATTCTCTTGAAATGCGTTTCCATGGCAGCAAAATCGCCGTGTCTCATACGGTCCCTAGACTGAAAGTATATGAAGTTACGCATGTCTATCTCAGTAAACGGAACCTCCTTGTACCCCTTGTACCTGTTAACAAATATATTAAATATGTGTGGTACAGAGACACCTGAGCTGTTCAACTCCAATATCAGTCTTTGGTCGGACATGTTAATAACACGATACCTAGGCAAGTTGTGTGAATCATTCGGTTCGCAAACATGATTGTGGATATCATTAACCAAAGATATCGTCCATGTCCCACCGCCGCGGCTGTTAC
The DNA here is from genome assembly GCA_032355405.1 of Rubia balearica. Taxonomy (NCBI): domain Eukaryota; kingdom Viridiplantae; phylum Streptophyta; class Magnoliopsida; order Gentianales; family Rubiaceae; genus Rubia; species Rubia balearica. The sequence continues at coordinate 9,675,423 of JAULKJ010000008.1, forward strand.
ACCTAGCATTCACACGAAACATACAATCTGTCTTGCATGATTGGGTTGTCCGAGTTGTACTTTTAGATTTGGATTCAAACACCCCAAATTTTGAACATGCCATACGTATCCGAATGTGGTTCACATATGCGTTGTCCATGATCCTCCCACCTGAAGGAGTGCAAGGTATGGCCACATTCTTCACCTCATCAACTCGATCGGAACTTCTAATGCAAGCTTGAAAACCCATTGAATGAGCGTAACGATGAATGTGAGCAACAAACTCCTCATCCGTACTGAAAACCATCCCCTCCGTGGGTTTAGCCACAACATTATCCCTTCTAGTGGAGATCATCAGAACATTCCGAGGACCCATAACCCGGAAAACGAGATCTCCACCTTCCCCGTCCTCTTCAACGACTACTTCCTCATCATCCTCCAACAAATCTGATTCTTCCGGCTCTAATCCGTTCCCTTCTATGGCACCCCTGCCAGAATATTCTCCGCTGCCCACTGGATATTCATAACCGCCAAAACCTAAATCAACTTCCCCCCCAACTTCATCCACCCTCGCATTTAAATCAATCCCCCCGATAATTACATCCACCGAATCTTCATCTACGACCACATTCAGGTCAAACGGTAAAACCGAACTCATCTAAAACCCACACCGCAACAAAATGATCCTACTGGCACAATTATCGCAGGTTTAACAAATCCAGTCAATCATCATGAAATAAACAAAACCCACAAACCTGGAGGATCCATTTCTACAGAGGGAAGCGGCCCAGAATCCTGCCACTACCAACAGCTTGGGGAAGCCGATGCAGCGAAAGGCCCTTCCACGGTCTCCACCAACGGTCTCTGCGAAAGCCCCTTCCACGGTCTCCGCGAAGACAAAAAAAATTAGGCACCAAATGCAAATGTGCAGACATCGGATGGGATACATTGGGGAAGAAGGAACGGGTTCCAAGATTTCAAAAAAATATGAGGGTGTCTTCGCTCGGGAAATTGAAGACACTCGCGGAGATGCAAACATGCGAACACCCAACCTGGAGAGGACACGTGGGGGGGGTGGACAACCAGGGGGGTAGATAAATAATTGTCCCTATTACTTTCCTCCAAATCCTTCTTCAATCATTTTCCCTATATTTCCATCAGGGGAGATGTGGAACAACAATTTATTTTAATTTATTTTTCTGTTATTCAATAAGTGTGAGATTTATCTTCACAGATTAGTTTTTGTTCATCGACCTGATCGATTAGATCGTTGTGTTCATGATGATATCTCGATTTAATTGTTCACGTTGATGTATTGTTCTCGAT
>JAULKJ010000008.1:9681348-9701196 GCA_032355405.1 Rubia balearica
CGTCGGCGAGCATCCGGCGCTTAGCTTGAGGGGGGTGTTAGACTAAATCAATTAGAAGATTATATTAGATTATATTTTGTTTAGAGTTATACTTGGACTCTTTTACTTTTATGTCTTGTACTCTATTTATTTTCCTGATCATCAATAATAATCATTACGAAAATCACTCTTTCAGTTTGAAGATTAATAATTAATTGGTACCTAAGATCACGTGAATACAATCTGGAATTCATGTGTGGTTGTTGAAATATAGATACTTATTCAAGTGAAAATTAACCAAGATTTGGAAAAGTTAAGTTTAGGTTTCTCGATCTTGAGGAAAAGAAAGAAGCAGCTCAATCTGTGAAAATATAATCTTTATTAAGGTATTTTATTAAGTATAATGTTTGTTGTGGATTGATCTTGAATTAAAATGATTGATGAGGACTGAAGTTAAATAATTAAAATTTAATTAAAACTAAAACTAATTAAGGATATTAAATTTGTCATTAAATTTACCTGCGTTTAGGATTTCCCTACATGTATTAATTAGATTTTGTATAGAAAATTTGTTTAGGGGAAAGTTACGAATTCGAAAGTATCCAAATCAGCTGATTCTGCATGTCAGACAATGACCCGAGGAAAAAATATTGGCATACCTTTAAAAATACAACACAGTTAAGGACCGGTTGTAATTGACGCAACGACATGGGGATGGATTCGATAAATTTATTTAGACTGGGATAGTTTTAGTTCATAGAGGTGATACACATTTTATTAATGTTTCATAGTAGCTACTGCAGTATTTCAGTATTAGGATGGTGAACATGGCCTCCTACTTTATTTTGATTACTATTAGTTTTAAATGAATGATTTACTTTGCTACATTGAATATTCGATCTCAGTGTAACTTTCATACTGCCACATAATTTTTAGATTTGTAATTTAAATATAGTGCTTCTGTGTAAAGAGAGTTGTTATCACATCTCCTGTAATAGGATCAATTTCATGGTAAAAAGTTTCGACCCATCCAATTATTATTAAGGGCTGAGTATCCAGAAAACTACCCCACCTGACAACGATTTTAATTTAAATAAAGAAATCGGTATATGTGCTTTTTAGTGAAATTTAAGTTATGCTCTCTTTCTCCATGAAAGTTTATAGTAACAAAATGTACATACTTTAGAAATATAAATATTTTATAAAGAAAAATCTGCATATATGCCCCTCAGTTTTTGTTTTGTGCATATATACTCCTCCCCTCCTCTTCCCCAATTTTTAAAAGTGCATTTGTACCCCGAGTGTCATCTGAAAAATTGGTCAATTTTGGTCATTTTCTGACTCAAAGGAAATGGTGGTACGAAAGAATAAAACCAAAAGTTAGAGACCAATTTCAAAATTTCCCCCATACCTTGAATCTATTCGAGGAATCGGACACGGGCGAGGGAAATCCACAAAAATTTAGGTAAAAAACTGGAACTAAATCTCGCTCGCCCAAGTTGTGGATGAAGAGTTTCGAATTCCAATCCAGATTGTGCTGTTTTTTGACTCAAAATTTTGTTACAACATTTTTAATTGATATTGATGAATGGCGGCCCCCACTTCAATGAAGGGTAAAATGTTCCTCAATTTTTTTAAAAAAATGAAGTGAACGTTATTTTGGTAATTTCAATGTTGGTCAACGCCAGAAAACAAAAGGTCAACGCTAGATTCAAGCAGGAGGGGTATGAGTTTTTAAGTCATATCTAATCCAGGAGTATATGTGCACTTTTGAAAAACAGGAGGGTATATGTGCACTAAGCAAAGAACTGGGGGCATGAGAATGCATTTTACGCTTTAATAAATTTTGATTATTTATAATTAATTATATCAATATATAAATAATTTTTAACTGATTGCATAAAGTCAAATTATACAGCTTTATTATTATTTTTGAATGATTACATACAAGCAACCAAATTACGTTGTATAGATATTGGAGCCTGAAACTCCATCCATATAGTTAGAGACGCTCTCTTGAGAATACCCAAACGGTGCACCACCAACGAACCGCCGCCAACGGAATCGACCACCTACAGGTTGAGAAGCAACAGTGGGAACCACCAATATGGTCCCACAATGCTACATAATCCCTATCAACAATTGCTCTAATATTTACAGTTCTTGACATGGGTGTGATTTGAATCCATGACCTCTCTGTTATAAAGAGTGTGGATTACCAGTGAACTTGTACGAACTATACATCTTTACTTGAAATAATAAAGAGAGCATACCATTTTAAATAAGAAACTCATCATAGTATATAGCCACGTGAATAGTAGTTTTTTAAAATCAAAATATGCCCGATAAAAAAACACTGGAAGAGAGCCAAACATATTTTTATTCCCTCAACTAATTATGACACACTTTTCAGTTAATTTTTCACTGATAAGTTTTAATACATATTCTGATAGCAGATAAAATTTAGATAGAAAATACATGAAAAATCTAAATATACCCCACATGATCATATTATTTATATATTATATGAAATTTATGGTCAAATGTAGGTTGAGAAAATTGAGTGAAAATACACCAATACTAGCTGAATGGAGTCGAGTTTTTGCCTTCAATTAATTTCTTAAGTTTTACTGGTACAGTGAATCTGATACGAATGTCAAAGCTACTCCCACAGATGAAATCATACCAAAGCTTGACCAGACTTTCAAAGGATATGATCGGGATCCCCTAAATGACATGGTTGGTCCTATAACTAGGGCAAGAACGAAGTTTAGAAATGTGACATTGAATGATTTGATTGATCAACTTCATGATGAAGAGTTGAAGAATAAATCGAAAATGTCTTGGATTAACTGTTCAAGAGTTTCGAAATAGTGAAGACATCATGAAGAACACTATACTCTTTTTCCCACTGGATTTTTTAGTGAGGTAGTGTCATCATTGTAATTTATTTCATTTTAGAATAAGGCCCATTAACTCAGCCATGTTGGCATAAGAAGAGTTCATTTCAGCCATACCTTTATTTTAGGGTTTTGAATAACTAGTTTTGATTTGATTAGAATTATATATGGTGCGTTTAGATATAGAAGATTCATTCAAGAATTCAACCAATATTTGGATTGAAATACTTGGATAAATATGGTTTCATTTATATTAAAATTAGGTATTTTAGTTAGATATGGTTTTAACTTCTTAAATCTGCCATCAGTGTATCCAATTTCTAACAGGAATTACCAAATCCTGACTTCTTTCTGCTTTGTATTGGTCGAATTCCTACCTATAAATAGTGGAGGCCACAGACGAATTTAGACACACATGTAACAATCATATATTCATATTTTGAGTTCATACCCATTTCTTGTTAAGCATTAAGCCGTTACGTTTGTTTATTTAAGATTTGTGCTTAGAACCGTTAGAATTCTTTGTATTAATTTTGGTGCAACTAGTGCTTGGGTTCTGTGGAATTCAACCCTTGTGTTAGTGAAGTTCATAAAGTTGTGTTCTTGCTAGACTTTGTCTGTGTCTTCTTGATTTCAAGAGGGTGTTTCGATCAACCTTCTTTAAGAGTTCTTCTCAAAATTCTGCATTCCAGTTTCTTTGTAAGGAAATTCATATCAGTTGGTATGAGAACAAAGCAAAAGATCTCCTGGTGGCCAAAAATTTCAACAGGGGTTTTCAAGTTTTGTTTTATTTTATTTTCAAAATTTTATTTATCATGTCATAAACTCTTTCATGTCATATTCTAACTGTGTTTGTTTTATCTTTCTTACTAGGAGGGTTGAATATAGAGTCGAAGGATAGTGAACGTCTAAGAGTTAGAATAGTTTGGTATTACTATCTGCCTTCACCTTCATCATCGGGTCAGGAGGACGTTGAAGGGTCTGAGCGTTAAAAATTATTATCCTCCTTCACCTCTTGGTCAGTTTCGTAGTTTTAAGTAGTTTATACAGTTTATGTGCTTCTGATATTTCCTTCCACTCTTCTGAAAATTATTGCATGCATTTGTTTTCTGTTATCGTGCTTTGATTCCATGTCTTGAATTCGTTCTTGAGTTCTTGATTACATTTTATACAAAAAAGAGTTTTTATTTTGTAATCTAGATAAAGTGTCATATTCTTGATCCTTATGATCTTGAATACCTCGAAATTCATTTGAATAGAGAGCAAGTTTTCTCAGATTTCTTATTCCAAAACGTTTTAAACACAGGAAACTTTTGTTCTAAAATTTTAGAAAAAGGGTAGCGGATTTTTGGGTTTCGGATCCGTAGAATTAGGGTTTAGATCAAAGAAATTTGAGCTATTTTATAATTTTTGAAAGTTTTGGGGTTGTTTTACAAATTTTCCTAATTTGGAGTTGTAATTGAATTATACTTATTTGGGGAGTAAGATTATGATTTGGAAAGAGATATATTGCTGAAATAAGGAGAAATATGATTTGGGAAGAAAAGGAAACTTTAAATCCTAGTAGGAATAGGAAAAAAATTAAAACCTATTCGGATTAGGAATTTAAGGTGAATTTTTGGCAAGGGGAACAGTAAATTTATAAGAAATCCTATTCTTACATGGATTTGGGTATTTATTCCTATTTGGTTTAGGAAAAGGTACTTCAATTTTCGAAACTTTTTGTTGCCTATTTAAAGCGCTCTTCTTTTGATCATAACTCATTCGATATAGTCCTGATTCAAGTCATTCAAATTGAAATTTTCCCCAAATTCTCTTTAAAATATGGAATTCCAATTCGTAGAGCCAATTTTGGACTTTATCATTTTTTTAAATTCAAAATAAATAATGTTGTAGTCACTACCTACTTTGCTTTAAAACTACTGTGAATTGACCAATTGCACTTGTCCTAGCATTCGCCTTGTGAGTTGTGAGTGTTATACACTTAGTGAGTGACCTACTATAAAAGGGAAATGGAGGGACATTTTCTACTATTTTTTGTTTTTCGTAGCGGTTCTTAGTAGGGATGGCGGACGAAAATCAATTCGTCCTGCCTTTTGTTGGATCCCAAAAATATGCCATTGACAACCAATCCCGATGGTAGATGTGATAATCATCCACTAGACAGTGAATCTCTCGTACAAAATAGTTTGCTACTGCGATAAATGCGCTCTTGAGCGAAGTGCAATGATTGGCGAGAAGGGTCGACGACATAGCCAATACGATGCATCCACCATCCATCAAGAAGGACGATCTCAATCACTTCGTCTGTATTTTCCATGTTTATGCCAGTTCGAAGAAAGAAAATTAGACCGAGAATCTTCTAGGAAGCATAAAAAAAGCAGACGCCATTCTCGAAGAATGCCAAGTTTAGCTTCAGACGACAGTTCACATTCTTCCCGTGACATCAAGGGCTTAAAATATGATATCCCTATATTTGATGGTCTCCACAATCCAACGAGGTATCTAGATTGGGAGCGACTGATTGAGAATCTGTTTGATTTCAACGACTATCGGGAGAAGGAAAAGTTGAAAGTGACGCAATATTCCTTCACAAACTATGCGGCCGAATGGTGCAAAAATTTGAAAGAAACAAGATCATATGCCGTGAAGAAGCCAATTGCAACTTGGGAAAGATTGAAGACCGAGCTTCATTTTTATCATGTTCAACCTATATATCCGATGGAAAAGCATTCCTATTTGAGCAATTTGATGCAAGGGAATCGATCTGTTGATGAATATTGGCAAGATCTTAAATTTACCAAAAGAAGAGTCAAAATGAATGAAGGCGATGCATTTATAAAGAATCGATTTATAAAGGGCTTACTGGAAATCTCCGAGTACCGGTTAAGTTTCAACATCATGTATCGATGGGAGACTTATTGGTGAGAGAAAGATTGGTTTAAAGCACCTTGAGGCTGAAAAAGACTACACAGTTTGGATTTTCCAATCAAAGAATTCGGGATGTTTCAGTTTCGGCTGAGGCAGAGAGAACACCATGGGCGGTCATGGTCTTACACAATCCTATTCAAACCTGAATTTTAGTCCGAATTAAAGAAGGATGGCACCCTCCAACCAATATTCCAGCAAAAATCCAAGTGAGTATAGTTCTTCTTCTTCAAATATAGTTACTTCTAAGACTCCTACATGTTTTAATTGTAAGGAACAAGATTATTTGCGATCTAGTTGTCCTCATGCTCGAATCATGACAACACTGAAGGAAGAAGAAGATAGAGATGAATTTGTTAATATGCCTGCACTTTATGAAAGTGAAGGAGAGGTTGATGAAGGGATCACTGTTGCTGATCAAGGTAAGCAAAATCCAGAAACACATGGTAACATCATGTCATTTAGGCTCTTAAATGCTTAGGTGGCCAAAACAGAGGTAAAACACGCTAACATTTTTTATACTTGTTGCCTTGTGAAAGATATTTTTTTTTACTAAATATAGATGGAGGGTCATGTGCTAATACTGTTTCTAATCTGCCAGTTTAGTCGTTGTCATTTCCTGTTACTCATCATCCATCTCCATATAAACTGATTTGGTCAAATGGTTGTGGTGAACTTAATGTTACTAAACAATGAATGATTAACTTCACCATAAAAATGTATTGTCATTCTATCTTATGTGAAACCTATGGAAGTTTGTTATATTTTGTTTGGTAGACCTTGCCTATTTGATAGGAAATTAGTTCATGATGGTTACACCAACAAAATGAGTGTTATTAAGGATCTAGCACAATTTACCTTAACTCATCTATCTCCTTTAGAAGTTTTGAGGCTCAAAAGCACATGAAGATCGACAAGGAGAGGGTGCTGGCCAAATTTCTACCTAAACCCTAGCAGGTGGCCCAAATTAAACTCTCCAATGGTTTAAATAAGGATAAAATTACAAGTATTTCAAACCCTAATTCAGTCAATGGTCTAGGTAAGTCGACTAAATCTCTATATTCACATCCTACTCATCTACCTTCTATCTTTATGATGCGACTTGAATTACCTAGTGACTTATGTCATTCATTCTATGATTCAGTGAGGGATGTGAATCGTTCTTTAACTAAAAATTCTTTTTATCGTGATCCTAAATTTTAAGGAGAGTTATGTCGGCAAGGAGGATTTGCCTGTGAATATTCCTACACTTTTTGCTAAAATGTTGCATGAATTTGAGATGTCTTTCTAGAGGAACTACCTCATGGTTTACCACTAATCTGAGGCATTGAATATCAAATAAACTTGATACCAGGGTCAGTGATACCTAATTGACCTGCTAACAAATCTAATCCTGAGGAAATAAAGGAGTTACAATGACAAGTTGAAGGTTTTCTGGAAAAAGGGTATGTACTTGAATCTATAAGTCCTTGTGTTTTACCAGTCAATTTAGTTCCTAAAAATATAAAACTTGGCATATGTGTATTGATAGTTGTGCAATTAACAAGATTACTATTAAGTATCGACTTCTTATACCTAGGTTATATGATATGCTTGAAGATTTGCATGGTTCTGTGGTTTATATTAAAATTGATCTGACTTAGGGTTATCATCAGATTCGTGTTAAGGAGGGTGATGAATGGAAAACTCCATTTAAGACTAAGTTTGGATTGTATGAATGGATTATTATGCCTTTTGGTTTAACTGACGCACCTAGTACTTTTATGCAGTTGACGAATAATGTTTTGAGAAAGTTTATTAGTCGATTTGTGGTGGTTTACTTTGATGATATCTTGATCAATTATAAATAAACTAATGAACATATTGAGCATTTTAAGATAGTTCTTTTTGCACTCCATGAGTCTAAATTGTATGCAAATATCAAGAAATGTAATTTGTGCTTCATAAGTTGTTTTTCTTGGTTTTGTTGTATACCGAGATGGCATCAAATTTGATGAAACCAACGTAGAGGCTATAAAGTCTTGGCCGACTCCTACAAATGAAAATTAGGTACGTTCTTTTCACGGTTTGACTTGATTTTATAGAAGGTTTGTGCGTGATTTTTCATCTATTGCTGCACCTTTAAATGAACTAGTTAAAAAGGATGTGAAATTTTTTTGGGGTGATGAACAAGAGAATGCATTTAATGAATTGAAGGTTAGATTATGTAATGCTCCAGTTCTTTCTTTACCTGATTTTAATAGTACTTTGAGATTCATTGTGGTGCTTCTGGTGTTGGTATTAGTGTTATTTTTATGCAAGAGAATCGACCTATAACTTACTTTAGTGAAAAGTTAAAGGGCGGTGCTCTAAATTGTCATGTGTATGACAAAGAATTTTATGCAATTGTGCGAGATTTAGAGACATGGCAACATTATTTATTGCATAAAGAATTTTTTACTCATAGTGATCATGAATCGTTGAAATATTTGAAGAGTCAGATGAAATTGAACAAGTATCATTCTAAATGGTCCAGTTTTATTGAATCTTTTCCTTATGTGTTGCGATACAAAAAGGGTAAAGAAAATGTTGTTGTTGATGCTTTGAGTCGTAGACATGTATTACTTACACGATTGGAATGTGTCCTTTTCAGATTCCCTTTTGTGCGAGATTTATATGCTATTGATCCTGATTTTTCATCTATTTATGCTTCTTGTGAGCATGGTGTGTATGAGTCATTTTTAGCATGAAGGATTTTTATTTCATAACAATAGGTTATGCATTCCTAAATGTTCTATGCATGAAGTACTTGTTAGAGAAGCTCATTTAGGTGGTTTAATGGGACAATTTGGTGCATTATAATCTTATAATTTGTCGTGAGAACACTTCTATTGGTCGAAAATGCATTTATCTGTTGATAGGATTTGTAAGAATTGTATTGATTGCTTGAAGGCAAAGTCTAAGACTAAACCTCACAGTTTGTATACTCCCTTACATGTTCCTACACATCCTTGGGTTGATATTTCTATGGATTTTGGGTTGATCCCAATCAGGTAATGATTCTATCTTTGTGGTTGTTGATCGTTTTTCCAAGATGGCACATTTTATTCCTTGTAGGAAGACGGATGATGCTAAACATGTCAAAGATTTATTTTTAAAGGAAGTTGTTCGACTTCATGGTATTCCTACGTTAATTGAGTCAGATCGGGATGTTAATTTTTTTTTCTACTTTTGGAATACCTTATGGCACAAGCTAGGGACAAAATTGTTGTTTTCTACGGCAAGTCATCCGCAAACTGATGGCCAAACTGAGGTCACAAACCGCACTCTGGGTGCACTCCTACGTGTCCTAGTTCAGAAAAAATTGAAGAATTTGGAACTGTGCATTCCGATTGCAGAGTTTGCTTACAATCGCATTGTTCATTCTACTACTTCTTTACTCCATTTGAAATTATCTATGGATTTTTACCAACCACACCTCTTGATTTAATTCCTTTGAATTTTAAACAGGTGAAGAATTTGGATGGAGAAAAGAAGGTTGATTTTGTAAAGCGATTACATGAGAAAGTGTGATTGAAAATTGAAATAACAGATGCTCAGAATGCTGCACGAGTAAACCAAGGCCGCTGAGTTGTACAATTCAAAGAGGGAAACTGGGTTTGGTTGCATTTGCAGAAGGAGAGGTTTCCAAATTCCCAGAAATCTAAGCTAAGTCTGCGTGGTGATGGTCCTTTTCAAGTGTTGGAATGTGTGAATGATAATGCGTAGAAGATTGATCTACCCGGTGATTATGGTGTTAATCCTACCTTCAATGTTGCTGATTTATCTCCGTTTACCTTTGAAGATGATTTAGTTTCAAGGGCAAAAACCTTTCGACCATGGAGGGAATGATGGAGATGCCAAGACGACTACCACCATAAATGAAGACATTTCACTACTAGATCAAACATTCAAGGGTTATGTTTGGGATCCTCTAAGTGACATGACTGGACCAATGACAAGGTCAAGATTGAAGCTTAGAGATGCGACATTGAATGTTTTAATTGATCAACTTAATGATGAACTCAGGACCAAATTGGATAGGGTTTGGATTAATTATTCAAGCTTGTCGACTAACTGAAGATGTTGTGAAGAAAACTATACTCTTTTTTCCACTAGATTTTAAAATGAGGTAGTGTGATCTTTGTAAAATGTTGTAAAATTAATTCAGTTTGGGTTATTGGACTGATGAAGCTCGGCCATGTGGATTTGAAGAGCTGATTTCAAAATTAATAGTCCATTAGGGTTTAGAATATTCAGTTTTATTCAGATTAGAATTAGATTTGGTAAGATTAGATAAGGTAATATTCTCCAAGACTTCTTCTTGAAGAAATCTCGACTGAAATAGGCTTAAAATAGATATTTTAGTTAGATATGGTTTTAACTTCTTAAAACTGCCATAAGTTAAATCAGTTTCCAATTGTGATTAGGGTTTGGATTCAAAAATCACCCTATAAATAGGCGGGGGTATGACCAACAAATTGTACACCTTTTATCAATCAAATATTCAGAATTTTGAGTTATACTCATTGCGTACGAGCGTCTTCATTGTTGCTTAATCATGCGGGTTAATTAAGTATCAATAACCTTGTGAACTAATCATGTGGGCTAGTTAGTGAGCAAGTCAAAATTAGATTACCCTGGGGGCTAGAGTCTGAATTTTGTGCGGCACCCAAGGGTTTACGAAATATTTAAAATTCCACAATCCAGAGTCTTCGCAAGGAGATTCATATCAACATATCAAAAATAAAATAGTTAAACATCAAATAAAATAAAAAATAGTTATACGTCAAATAAAACACTAAATATAAACATCAAATTAGAATGATTAAAAATAAAATAAAATACTAAAAATACACATAAGATTGAAATATTAAAAATTCAAATAAAACACTAAAAATACACTTAAGATTGAAATATTAAAATGTCAAATAAAACACTAAAAAATATACATGAAACTAAAAATACAAATCATTAAACTAAAATCATAAATCATCGAAGCTAAAATTTGAAATATATATACATCACATTAAAATATTTAAATCAAATAAATTCTAAATAAAAAATAAATAAAATATTTGAACATCTAATATCTTTAAAGAAACACATCAAATTTTAATTTTAAAACATCAAATAAACATACATGAATTTTAAAACATCAATGCGTGCAACAATATGTGACACTAATACTCCAAAAATAATACACCAGTGCTAAAAAAAATTTAAAAAATCATTTCACGCTATAGAAACATCAAGGACACATTAAAAAAACAAATATTCCAAAAAAAGAACATCAATATTATTTTTTTAAAAACACAATAAAAATTTAAACTTCAATTATAATGTAAATATATATTACAAATAAAAATTAGGACAAAAAAATATCATTAATTTTTGTCAAAAATATTGAGACTGTCAAAAATTTAATACGTAAACACAAAATTTACCATACAAGATCAAATTCAACTTTAATGACTTGTGAAAAAAATATCGAAATGTTTGGTTGAAACATCATGTACTGAAAATGAAACATCAAATCTCACTACTACAAATTAGAACTATCGTAACACTTTCTTTGCAACACTTATTTAAAATATTACAATAACTTATAAAGTGTTACTTATAACTTTGAAAAATGTTACATAAATATTGAAAAGTGTTGTCTAAATTTTAAAAAGTGTTACATTTCGCCTAAGGTAATACTTGTAAAAGTCTTACAATAGGTTAAAGTGTTACTATAGCATCTAAAGTAACACTTTTACAAGTATTACCTTAGGCGATGTTACATTACAGCTAGCGTAACACTTTTTAAAATTTAGGTACCACTTATGTAACACTTTTCAAAAGTGTAAGTAACACTTTATGAGCTATTGTAACATTTTAAATAAGTGTTGCAAGGAAAGTGTTACATTAACCTTGGTTTGTAGTAGTGGCTAGTAGTAAAACTCGTGCATTGCGTGGAAATGATGAAAAAAATTGATCGGTGAATTTCTCCGACCTGGATTTTTGACCCATGAGATTCTTATGACCTAGAATCATTAATTCTCCAATTATTTATACCCACCACGGCAGCACCCCCAAAAAGTGATATTTGCACCCAAATCCCTCCTTGCTCTCCCAAAATTTCTTAAATTATATTTGGAACCTCATCTCTAATTAAACTTTATAATATTGCACATTAATCCTTGATCTCGATGTGAGACGGTCTTGTACAAGACTTTGTCTATTTATTTTACATGGCATCCATCAGCTATCAATTTCTGAAGCTAAATAATATTTTCTATATCTTTTTGTAGTTTTAGTATATATATTTTATAATTTATGGATGAGAAATTTTACCTTTTCGGTTATTTGTACGAGGGGTTTACAAATAATAATAATAATAATAATAATAATAATAATGAGTTTTATCATTTGTAGATGTTCTATGATGTGTTTGAAATTAATAGTGGTGATGGGACATTTTGTTATTGCGTGTAGATTTATTTACCATTTATTCTAATAGTGGTGTGAAGAGAATGCATTTGCTAAATGCACCCTCCTTATTTGCATATTACTGTAGTACCATTTAAATAAATTTCACTGGTCGTACGATAAATCAGAGTTGTTAATTAGCATCTATTACCCTAAGCGCCGTTACTTGCAATCCAAAAAACCAGACAAAATACGAAAAAGCACAAAGGAACGATTCGTAACTAGCTAGACATGCAAATTGTCATGAATTTTGGAAACCATGACTAAAACAACAAATGGGAAATTGTCATGAAACTTGATTCTCTGTCTACCTTGCATAATTTGAAGCTATCCATATCCCTATCACCATCGTCGTTGTATTATAAAAAATCTAGATACAACTCATTTTCTCGGTCCTCTTCTTGATCGTGTGTATCGGCCGTTGTGGTGTCGTCGACATCATCATCTTCGTCATCATTCATACTCAACACAAAACAATATGCGCTCTTTTTAATCCACTCAGGTGTGCTATGTTGAGTTGGATCCAACCAACAACTCTCGAGAACAATGTTTGTGTTATAAATGTCTGTACCCAAGAAACCCTGGAACGATTGAAGTTTTTCACTTTTCAAACAATAAAACACTCCATTCTTTCCCTCCAAATAGGGAAAATATAGCTTGTTCCTCATATGCAGGGCAGTGGCCTTCTTTGCGTAGGTCGTTCTATCGCTCACACAGAACATGTAATCTCCAATATCATTAACTTTATGCCAAATTTGGTTCGAATCATCCCATTTGCAAACGCAAACCTCGCGACACATTGACCTCATAAACACTGCGAAGAGCTCACCATCAACCTCTAGCAGGTAGTTCTTTTCAGTGCCTCCTGTTGCAACTTTTGTTGGTGTCAAAAATGCACACGGAGAATCGAGTTCACTAGGGAAAACCGCCAATGTTCCTTCATCCCATACACAACAAAACTTCCCTTGATGATAAACTGGATTACCGCTATTTGGATAAGGGTAAGGACGTTCAGAACACTTGAAACTTTTCCACGTCCAATTCTTGTCCCCAACAGAGACGCTAGCACCAAGATATAAACGTGTTGAATATGAATGTGGTGACACGCCAAACACTAAACAATCTTTCGAGGTTGGAGTGGAAGTGAAGGTAAAACCACTAAATTTTGCGCCAGCTTTAGGCAGATTCGGCAACTTAATTATGGACTTTGAGAAGAAACTGAAAAAGAATACCTTGTAGGCTCCTTTGTTCACTAGCAGCCACCCGTCTTTAGAACAAAGAAGAGAAGCCCCACGCATCATCTCATTAATATCAATGCGGATGGAAAAGGGGAATTCCGCCAATGGAAAGTGCACCATGAAACCAGATCCCGGCCGCTTTTTCGCAACGAGCCACGGTGTATATCGAAGAGCTCGATCCTGAGCTCGATCCTTGTAGCAGGCTGTGGCAACACGCCATTGTTGACAAACGGCTCCAAATCGCTGGAAGTCTCCAAATCGCTGGAAGTCCTCCATCAACTTCAGGTTAGTTAGTATCAGCAGTAGAATATCAACAGGAATATCATTACCCCAATCTCTATATTCAAAATTTGTTTCTCCGGTCATGGTTGTGTGTGAGGTAAGGGATGTGGTTGTCCTATATATATTATATATGTGGTGTCTGGTTGTGCTATATATGTCGAGTCTGATTATGCATGGATATGGTTGTGCTATATATGTCGTGTCTGATTATGCATGGATATGGTTGTGCTATATATATTGGGAGATGAGGATGGTTTTCAGGAAAGGAAAAGGAATTTGAAATCCAATTTTAATAAGGAATTTGAGCTGAAATCCTATCCAAACAAGGAAGGGGAGTTGGAAATCCAATTATGAAAAGGAAACGGAGCTGAAATCCTGTTCAAGCGAGGAAGGGGAATTAAGGTAATTGTACGTGGTGATATCCAAGTTTTAAAAGGAAAAGGAATTGAAAAGCCGCCAATGAGTGGATGTATATCAGGATTATAGCGAGCGTTTCAATAACTCAAATTTTAACATGGCTGAAGATGGATGCTCGATGAAGCTCCCTACTCCGCAGTTGTATCCGTGGTTGATGATTCATGCCAATACCATTAATGCCAATGACAGCTTGAGGGAGCAATCTGTAGCTTGCACTTTCTATAGTAATTTCTTAGAAAAAAGTTACTATACTACACATATACCAGAGATTAGCAGTCCTAATATCAAGATAATGACCAATTACAATGGGTGGTTGGTGTTACAAGACAAGACGAATTCCGAAATTTCATTGCTCAACATTGCTTCCTTAGAAAAGGTCGAGTTGCCAAATATTCTGTGGGAAGTATCAAGACGGGATGATTATTTTGTTATGAATGCACCGCCAGGAACACCAAATTATTTTCTCATCATTTTTTCACCTTCAAGATCCTGTGCCCAAATTTGGCGTCTTGGTCAGCAGAAGTGGATCGAGTTAGAGTACGACCCAAAAGAACATCCGTCCCATGTAACAGTATGCAACCAGAAGATGTACGGTATAGTCCAATCAGAAGATTTTGTTGCATGTGATATTGTGGATGATACGCTCAAAATCACAAAACTAGGAAGGAAACCCTCTAATAAACCTAGAGAACTGAGTACTAGCTTATATCGTCTCATTGGATCTGGAGGTGATACATTTTGGATTCAAATATCAAGGCATCCATGGAATGACGTGACCGATGTAGAATTCATAGATGTGTTCAAGTTTGATCAATCAAATGGAACCTGGAAGGAAGTCGAAAGTATTGATGATCGCGTCTTCTTTCTTAATGACCATCCTGATGCGCATCCTCTCTCTTGTTCGGTAACAGATTCAAAAATGAAGAAGAATTGCATTCACTTCTTATATGAGGCAACATTATGTTCCTATGATATGACAACCAATATGTTAACCATACATAAACCTTGTCCACCTTGTCCCCTCACTGGTGTTTTCGAAAATTTTCAATTTATTATAGTGTAGCAGTAAATGATGCATTTTATTTTTTGGACCATGGTTCCAACAATTGTAATATTATTTCAGTCTTTTTAATCAAACCTCTTCTACTGCTAGCATTTAATTCTTTCATCTTTTTTGTTTTATTTTGGTTACATGCAGTTTACCTGCATGCCAAACATAGCTCCTTACTAACATACTATAAACTATGAGTCCGTCTCCTCCGAAACCGTCTCATGATAAGACGGGGTTATTTGTATATTTAAGATAAACATAAGGTGGAATGTTTTAAATTCAGGGGTTCGATCATTTAGAAATACTTTTTGCTCGGGGTCGGAAAGCAGAACATCAGGGACCAATATGCAAATTCTAAAAATTATACTCCCTCCGTCCCATATAAAATGGCACCCTACAAAATGGCTCGGTATTTTATGCAAGCTGAGGTGGCAAGGAATAATTGTGAAAAAGTAGGGATGTTTTGGGAAAGTAGTAAGGCCAACCATAAAGTTGTTGAAGTTAGTAAGGATATTGTAGGAATTTTACAGCATATTCTTTACCATATTAGGAAAGAATGAAAGGGTGTCATTTTATGTGGGACGGACGAAAATAGAAAGGGTACCATTTATTACGGGACGGAGGGAGTATATAAGATTATAAGTCGATGTCTTGAAGAATAAGACTAAAATAAGTAAACGCCAAATAAAATTCACCATCCAAGTCAGTGAAAAGCATAACAACAAGTATGAAAAGTGAATGAAAAACATCATTTTTTAACAATAAACTCTTTCTCCAAGTCCGGCAACCGAAGAGTTTTTCTCTATTTTTCAATTTTTTCCCTTATTTTAAAATTTTAATTTTTTCTATTCAGAATTAATGGGTGCAATATACCCCAATCCTATCCTCCATTTTGACTGTACCCTTGACCGTACTCGTACCCGGTCATAATATCCAAAAAATCAAACCGTACCGGAACATCCTCAGATCGAATATGCACCGAATCCGTATCCGGTACTTATCCGGTACGGATACAATGACTCATTTACCGTACCCGAGTATCGTAGGATCTCATTCTTCCTCGGTACAGTGGAGAATGTCAGAAAGCCTGCTACAGTAACTATTACACAACTGATTTCAATACGTCCTCACATGAAATTGATCAAGGAAAAGAACATGGATTAACACATTAACGAACCAACAAACTAAACAGGGACACTTTAAACTGGTTATTCCCCAAAAACAAAAGCTCTAGCAAGACTTTGGTTAAACACTTAGGACCACAATAATTTGCATGTTTCAATGGTGCATAAATTATCCAAACTGAAGTGATAATTTAAATTTAAATACATGAAGCACCACCGTTAAGCACAAAGAATATTACGATGATAATCCATATATTAACTGCACAGCCATTGCAGGTGGAAACCATTTTCGGAGTTTTTCAAATTTTGCAATTCCTTGAACAGCTGTAACTGGGATGGTAAAGAATAGTGTAAGGAGTGATGCAGCTGTATAAACTACAATCTTATAAAGAGGAAGAAGTCTGCAATGAATGGACAGATTACTCCAGAGTACATCCCTTGGTTCTGGAGCAGTTGATGTGATCCACAACAATGGATTTGAGTGCTGCTGAGATTGTGCAGCTAAAGTAGCACCCAAGCGAGACCTGAATGTGATGAAAGCAGCAGGCAACTCCTATAGAAAAGTGGAACATCAGAAACTACATTTTGAAGATTAAATTTCTATAAATTAATGTCTTCCACTGCATTATCTATATAAATTTCTATTGTCATTTGCTAAACAGGCCATATCAATTCAAGTCATGTTACGCTGATAAAGCTTTACATTATCTGTGAGTTGCACATGATAGGAGGAAGTTTAATCTAAAATATAAGTACAATTTTCACTAGGTTTTCCATTTTTATTGTTTAACAATTAACACTAATGGGGTTCTGATTTTGTACCTTTTTCAAGAGGACGGTATCACTGCTCAGATAGCGTAACTTGTGATAAATATCCTGAAAACTATCCTCAAGCATCTCTATGTTCGAGTTACCTCTCAGCCAACTTGGTAAGAAAGATTTTCTATCATCTCTGTTAGCCACTGATTGTTGTCTTGAGTCATGAATCCGTTTCTTAACTGATTTGGCTTGAACCTACATGCAATATGGTTTGTTAGCTTCAGTAGTCCAGCAAAGAAAATTAAAAAAGTTGACTATGATATGATAAAGAACATCTATAATACATTCTTCAGAGAGGCTGGCTGTAGCTCAAATGCAAAGAATTAAAAAAGCCCGAGCTATACTAACGATAAAAAGTTATAACAATGTAAATATGCACATGTATACATGAACACAAATACTTAAATCATCCATGAGAAGCCTTTTACTACTCGTCTGATAAATGTGATTGTGCAGTAAGAAGGTATATAAGAAAAGATGCATGCGCTCATATATGACCCTTACCAGCAATTTTTCAAGTTCCCTGAAGTCATAGAGAATTTGACTAGAGTGATAAGATGAAGGAAAGTGTTTCCCGAAAAACCTTTCCAAACAGCAAGCATAACCCCTGTGTTCATTACATAATGGGATCCCTCGAACTAGGACAGTAAATTGATCTGGTCGATGCCTTAAATTTTGCATCTGCTCAGTCCTTTTCAGCCAAATATCAAGATATTGCTGCATAGAAGATGGAGAGAATATAGTTTCAAGCAAGCTTTGTCATATAGTAAAATCATACCAAATGCAAAGCCAGAAAAACAAAAGGCATCAACTAGTTCATTAAAGATGACATGCAATGTTAAGAATGGAACAATAGTTGAGTAGCTTCGAATGACAGCTAGAAAGACAGTTGTAGGTGTGCAGCTGATGCCCCATAATTTCATTACAAATAACTTTCGAACCATCAGTATGAGGCCACCAAATACGCATGACAAGTTGATATTTTAACAACATTATATCAAACGTCAACGTAACATGACAATAATAAAATTAAATTTAAAAACACTCGCATAACTACTTGACATGAATAAAAATTCTATGGATCTATGCAAAATCTATCATAATTAGCAGAAACCAACTCTCAATGTGAGTCAGTTTTAACAGTGGACAATGATTTTAGTAGCATCACTATATTTTTATTTTGAATCAGGTAAATTCTGAAAGGAACTATACCTTGTACAACAGATATAATCCGTAGCAAGAAATAAAACATAAGCAGAAAAAATGCACCCAAAGCCTGCAGATAACAGAGGAAAAAGTTGAAAAGGTCAAAAGAACATGAGTATTGAAACTAAGGCCAAATAATATTCCAACTGAAAGCTCAATAGACGATTCAAGTGAATGAAACATGATCATGTCATGACCAACATTACAGTTAAAAACTCATAGTTCGACACTGAGATGAATAATCACCATAACCACATATTTCAGGGCAACGATCAAGCCACAATTTATTAAAGCTTTTATGAAATATCTGCCTGCCTACTACTAACGTGGAATGAATGAGGGTCCATAGGAGTATATCTGTTCAGAGTGCTTTTGTTTATTACTCTCTAATCATAGATATCCTGTTCACAAATTTCATTTAAAACAAATATTTAGTTAGCAGGCCCCAAATGTTTCACCGGGCAGCTTTTTGTCCGTTTTACCATCACCATTCATTTAGCTGCCCGGACCTCAGGCACATGCATCATCATAGCAGGATTTCTTTCGATACTGCAAAACTAGATGATTGACATGTCTTCTATGCATGAAAGGGTGAGAAACTATGTACTCTGGAGAAAGACATGTTGAATATTAAGCCTATAACAGGCACTCCGGGTTACCATATCCCAAAAGAACATGATTGTAGAAGACTTTTCAGAATATTATACAGTTGAATTGAATCTTTTTCATACTAATTCTTAACCAATTAAGAAGGGCTAAAACTTCCTTCATGAAGCTTTCTGTTTAGCTGGCTTGAACCGTCTTCATCAATGACAAAAATCCAGAGTTTACTGGCACTCTTAATAACCAGAAAAAAGTGAATTTAAAA
This sequence comes from Rubia balearica, assembly GCA_032355405.1. Lineage (NCBI taxonomy): Eukaryota > Viridiplantae > Streptophyta > Magnoliopsida > Gentianales > Rubiaceae > Rubia > Rubia balearica. Next base: position 9,700,653 of record JAULKJ010000008.1, read on the forward strand.
GAGCAGAAGGTCGGAAAAGGAAAGAAAAGAAGAATAACAAGAACTGCAGAAGTAACATTTGAAAGCACTATCATACACATAAAATTACTTGATAATCGAGCCTCACCCAAGAAAAACATTTATTGAACAGTGATGAATCTGATGATTACCTGTTAGAACCTTCTGTAACATTGGATATTGTCAATGAATCCATTGAATGAGAGCGCACAGATTGTCTGCTGTTGCCAGTATAGTTAAGTGGAAGCAAAACTGACAAGCTAACCATACTAGAAACTGTAAAGAAGTTGATCCTGAAATTTACATCAAACAGGCAAAGGTAAGACAATTAATTCTTCAAACTCCCGAATAGGGTGGCTTTCGATCCAAAATACTAGGAGGATTAAGCAATATAGAGTACCCGAATTTAAGGAGGCGAATGAAGACGAGCACATCAAGACCACAGTGTGCGAGAATCTCCTCCTCGGTGACGTTGCAAGCGGTGCGAATCCACTGGAGCGAGGGAAGGAGTCTTTTAAGACTGAAACGCTCATGGAAACATACGCTG
>JAULKJ010000008.1:9709224-9740658 GCA_032355405.1 Rubia balearica
TACTAATAGAATAAGATGCTGATTAGCTTTTGTATATATCATTTTCTATATACGATTCTATCTTGTATACCATTTATACTAACTATATATAAGAATACATACAGACACAATTACGTGTGGGTTTTACATTCTATCATGGTATCAATCAGGTCTCTCTAAATATTCTCTGGCTTTTACCAAAATTTTCTAGTGTTCTCTCTTTATTTTTCCGATCGCCGGCCGTCTCCACCTGTCGGAATCGGCCTATCAGAAATCGTCCGCCTGCTGCACTCGCTGTCACGCGTCGAAAAATACGCGTCATCGCCCTGTCCCTCACGCACCGCCTGTGGTTCCGTGCCGCACATGCTACTCCGTCCTTGCACAACAATTAAATCAGTCATCCATGCCATTCACAAGCTTGTTATGTGTTTGGTGCGATTTGATTTTTCTATTGTGCTTGGATATGTTCCCGATGACGACCATTACGCTTCCTTCATTGATTAACTGCATCACCATCAAACTTGATGGTTCCAACTACTCTCACTGGCGTATGCAAGTTACATATGTTTTACGGACTGTCAAATTAATTGGCTATGTTGATGGTTCGGTTAAGTGTCTTGCTCCACCTACGAGCTCGTCCTCGAAGGAATCTGATGACTAGGCTTCTGAAGATGCCGATGCTCGTGAGGCTTGGATTCAGACAGATCAGCTAGTTCAAACCACTCTTTTTTCATCCCTGACTCCTTCTACAATGTCGGCAGTTGACGGTATGGTCACTGCTGCTCAGGTATGAGATGTTTTAGCCACTAAATATTAGAATAATTCTCGTGCTTGTCGTCTTTATCTTTGTGATAGTTTATATGGAGTTTGTCAAGAAGATCAGTATGTTCAGGAATATTATGCTCGTTTTAAAGATATTCTTGATGAATTGCGTGGTCTTGGTCATCCTCTTACTGATGAGGATATTGCTGTTGTGTTTTGTTGTAGCCTGAATGATAAAACTTTCCTAGTTTTCTTCTGCTCAAATGGTGAAAGATCATTTACCTCCTTTGTACACCATTGTGGCTGATGTTAAGGCATTAGAATTTTCACTCAAAGCTCACTTGTTTATCTCCGGACATGCTAACTGCGGCAGGGGAGGCTGCTGCCATGGACATGGCAGTGGCTGCAACCCATCGCCGGCCGGCGGTGGCGTCCCTCCTCAGGGCGTGCGGCCCACATACGTCTGTCAGTGGTATCATCGCCTCAATCATCTTGATGAATTTTGCTACAAGCTGTCCTATGTTGCTCTCGATGAAGTTGCAAACTCCGCATACACAGCTTAGCCACACTATCAGCAGTTGAATGTCACTCCTGATTGGTATATGGATTCTGGTGTTACTAATCATATGATTGCCTCTGCTTCCAACCTGGATAGTGTTGCTCCTTGTAACGTTAATACTGATTTTTATTTTGGTAATGGTTCTTATTTGAATATTTTCCACGTTGGCAATTACCGAATTTCTGATTCCCTCACTTTATCTGATGTTTTGGTTGTTCCAAATATCACCAAGAATTTACTGCTTATTTCCAAGTTAACAAGGGATCTAAATGTTGTTTATTTTTATGACACTTCTTTCACTATTCAGAACAAGGTTACCAAGGAGCTCGTGGACCGAGGACACAGTGAGGAAGGTCTCTACATTTTAGATTATGGTGGTGCTGCTGTAGTTTCTTTTGTTAATTCCAATAAATCCAAGGTTTGTTTTGAGCTATGGCATAGTCAGTTAGGACATGTTCCTTTTTATGTTATTTCATCTTTAAATAAAACTGGTAGTTTGTCAGTTATTAGTTTGCTGCCCAAACCTCATTTATGTACTTCTTGTGAGATGGCTAAAGGCAAGTGTATTTCTTTGTATGATAATTTAAAATGCGCACCACGCATACTTAATTTAGTTCATTGTGAGTGGGGATCCTCACCTATTTTCTCTCATGTCGGGTACCTTTATTATGTCATTTTTATTGATGATCACTCTTGGTTTACTTGGTTATATCTTTTGCGACGTAAGTCTGATTTTATGGAGCTCTATATGCAATTTGAACCTTTTTTTGAGAATCAGTTTTCTACCACCATTAAAGTTTTCATAGTGACGGTGGAACCGAATTTGTGAATCATCGCATACAAACTCATTTTGCATCCAATGGCATTCATCATCAGCTTTCATGCCCTTATACTCCGGAGCAAAATGGCAGTGCATAGAGCAAGCATCATCATATTACTGAGACTGGTTTGTCGATGCTATATCACTCCGGTCTTCGTCATTCATTTTGGTATGATGTTTGGACTATATCATTAATAGACCGCCCACTCCAATTTTATCTGGCCAGTCTCCTTTCTCCATTATTTTTGGCACTCCGCCTGACTACTCCAATTTTCATGTTTTTGGTTGCTGTGTTTTCCCCTACTTGAGGCCTTATTCTACGCACAAGTTAGCCTTCCAGAGTATGTCGTGTATATTTTTGTGATACAATTCACAGTACAAGATTTATTGTTGTCTTGATCCTCTCACTAAGAGAAAATACATCACTCGCTATGCTTGTTTTGATGAGTCATATTTTTCGGGTTCTCGTGCTGATACTATTACAGATTCTTCATCATTGGATGTTTTAGCTTTTTTGGAGCCATCATCAGTTCCATCAGAGGTGTTTGAGCCATCTTCCTCTTCGGAATCACACATTATTTTGGAGAATTTAAATTTTCAGATTTCACCGGAAGCTTTGGGTTCTTCAGGAAATTGTGTCTGTCTACCACATGGTGAGTAGTATCAGGTTCAACAGCAGCCAGAACTGCCAATAGAAACGATGGAACCTCCAACCACTATGCCAGCCACCCTGACCATGCATGCACCTCACGTGTCGACGTCACCACCAGCGCGTTTCCCACACGTGCCGACGGCCGCATCTCCGAAAGCACCATCTGCGGCTTTGCTGAATCCAGCATCCATTGTCCAGTCACTATCATTGCCAAACACCGGTTTTGAGAGCGTCTTGGGTTCCGTGCTGATCACCTCAGGTTCCGTGTCATCTCTGACTTCGGTTCCCTTTTCCCAACATCCAATGGGCACTTGTTCTTGCACTGGTTCTTTAAGGTACAAGGATTTTTCTGATTATGATATTTCTGGTTTACTGAGTGCTTTATTTGCAAAGACCGAGCCTCATAATCATTTTTTTACGGTCAAGGATCCGAACTGGGTTGCTGCTATGGATTTTGAAATGGCTGCTCTTTGTACTCAACAGACTTGGGAGTTGTTTCCACGTCCTCCCAATGTTAATGTTATTGGCTCAAAATAGGTGTATCGTTTGAAGTACAAATCTGATGGTTCACTTGATCGGCACAAGGCCAAGTTAGTTGCTCAAGATTTTTCACAGTAACCTGGTTTTAATTATGATCATACTTTTAGTTCGGTGGTGAAGGCATCCACCGTTCGTACTGTTTTATCCATAGTTGTCACCGAAAATTTCCCTTGAGACATCATGATGTTAAAAATGCCTTTTTAAATGACATTCTTGATTCTCCGGCTTACATGGAGCAGCATACTGGTTACAAAGATCACATTCATCAAGATCATTTTTTCGTCTACGCAAGGCCATTTATGGGTTGAAACAAGTGTCTCGTTCTTGGTTTCAACGTTTTAGTACTTTTTTGGTTAGTCTGGGTTTTGTGTGCAATTTTGCAAATACCTCCTTATTTGTTTTCTCACTGGGTTCCTCTTCACTCTATTTTATTTTTTATGTTGATGACATTATTCTCACCGAGAATGATGGTCATCTCATTCGGAAGTTTATTATTGGTTAATCAAGTGTTTAAGATTATCGATCTTGGCACTTTATAATATTTCCTAGGATTGGAGGTTGTTCGAAATTCTGATGGCTTATTTCTTAGGCAAGCACGGTATGCCAGAGACATTTTATTGTGTTCCGACATGTAGAATTCGACACTGTTTGCTATTCCATTTGTGACTTTTTCGCATCTTTCAAGTACTACTGGCAAGCCATTCGAAAATCCCTCACTTTATCATTCTTTGGATGGTGCACTACAATATTTGTCAATTAGGCGTCCCGATATTTCTTATGCTGTGAACACGGTCAGTCAGTATATGCAGGCACCTACTGATGATCATTACCAAGCTGTTACTCTTATTCTGCGTTATGTTCGTGGTACTATGCATTATTGTTTTCAGTTTCGCAAGAATTCTTCCGCTTTTCCAGTCTTAGTTTATTCTGATGCTGATTGGACTCGTTGTATTGAGACTCGTTGGTATATTTACGGTTACACTATTTTTCTTGGTGGTAATCTGGTTTCATGGAGTGCGAAGAAACAACCTACGGTCTCTCGTTCAAGTACATAATCAGAATACCGAGCTATGGTCAATACTGCTGCGGAGCTAGCTTGGTTGGTGAATTTACTTCAGGATTTGCGTGTTGCTTCCCATGCACCACCTGTTTTGCTGGGTTATAATAATAGTGTTCTATTTCTTGCTCGAAATCCGATTTTGCATAAGAGAACCAAGCATATTGATATTGACTATCATTTTGTGTGTGAGATGGTGTCTTCTGTCAAGTTCAAGGTTGCTCATGTTCCTACAGATCAACTGCTTGCTAACATTTTTACAAAGGGTTTACCTCGTCCTCAATTTGAGTTCTTATGGTCCAAGTTTTGAGTTGCGACCAGCCTCACACTTCGTTTGGGGTGGGGTAATAGAATAATAGATGAATTAGAATCAGGTTAAGAAATGAAAACTCTTTTTGATTAGGTTTTGTATATATCATTTTCCGTATCTAATTATATCTTGTATACCCTTTGTATATATCATTTTCCATATCTAATTCTATCTAGGTAAAACCAAATTTTAGAAGTTATGGGGTGTTACAACATGGATGATGATCTAAAATACAAATTATCCGGTGGAAAGATATATTCCCTCTGTCCCAACTTAAACTGCACACTTACTATTTGGCAGTCAATACTCTCAAACTTTGACCACAATTTGAGTAGATATATAAACAATAATACTATCGTATGTGATATTGTTGGATTCGTTGTAATAAGTAATTTCTGAATATCAACTTTTTATTTACCGATATTATACGTAGTTAAACATATTAATGGTTAAACATGTTTCTTAAAGATCGTGAAAAAGATTCTCTGCAGCTTAAGATTGGACAGAGGGAGTACAAATTAAAGTATTTTAAAAACAGTGACTTCATAAGTGCTGACTCATGGGATGGGTGGAAATCAATGTTGTGATTAAAAGATGTGATAATTCAAAATTTAGTATGACATGTAAATTGTCGATGGGAAAACAACAAATATTTTTTATCAATGGATTCCTAACATGACATCCTATTACAGATCAATCAATTAACTCTTTCTAAGATCAATCAGTGCAACTTGCTAATTAATACGCGATCTTATATTTCTGAAGCCTTTCTAAGATCAATCAGTGCAACTTGCTCATCATCCATGCGGTAACAAATGAAAAATGATATTATCACAAATCAAATGAAATCTTATACTACTCCTATCCCTCTATAAATGTCTTACTTTCATTATTTGACGTCTTTTAATTAGTGTCTTATTTTTATTTTGGCAAAGTATTGGGAAAAATCGGGTTTAATTAGAATAATAAAAGGTAAAAGGTCTTAGTTGTAATATTAAAATTTTATCACGCAACATGTAGTAGTCATAAAATTTATAACCCGATTCATGCAACCTGAAAATTTTATCTTAATATATTCTAATTTACACTTTAAACTTTGTTCTTTCCATAACTTATGGAAAGACCGTGTTTCAAGAAACGAACTATTTTATTTTTAGCAAAAAATTTAAATATGAAAAAAGAAAGATGAAATCATTTTTAATCCAAAAATTAATTTTATGTTATGTCAACAATTTTTTTTTAAATGATTTTTTTATTATAGTGAGACAGTTGCATACAAGGGATATAAGGTATGTTAATCAAACAGGTTTTTGATGTGCAAGCCGAAAATTTTGACTCTACAAAAACCTAGTTAGAGCATGGATGTGTATTATGTGTATAATTTTGAGTTGTTTCCAAGAAAGATGAATTTGAAATTTTAAAGGGGAAAAATCTAATACCTAATATTGCCTTTTGTTTTACTTTTCTATGATATTTTTCATACATTCACTTATTGATTGATGTGCACCTTTATGCATGCGTTAGTCGATACATTTGACACATTTATTGTCATCTTTTGTTTGGTTGATTGCTAGTTTTGGTTAGGTTTACACCCGATAAAGGGTTTAGACGGCCATTATTGATTTTCTTGCCTAAATTTCGAGTTTCTTAGACTTAATTGAAGGTAATGGACACTTTGCAGCCACAGACACTTAGATCTTCCATTTTTATCTTGTTAGTAGGTTGCTCGTGACTACCTTTTCATCATCTTTTTGTAGAAGGCCATCTGCGAGGGTGGTAGAACATATTTGAAGGCCATTCGTAAGCATGGTAGAAGATATCGAAGGCCATTCACAACGATGGTAGTATATTGAAGGCTACCGACTCCAAATTATGGTAGTAGATGGAATTGATCCCGGGAAAGGCCGGTTTGAAGTTCAAGAAGGCCATGAAAGAAGCTGAGGAATTGTAGTCCAAGATTTGCACGGATTTATGGGAACGATCCAAGAAGAATCAGCCATTGTGGATGACACCATTTGATTTGTCTTCTTGATCACTATAAAATCAACTATAAATACTATGACATTGGATAATTGGTTCATCCGTAGAAGAACAAACAAATCAATTGGCCAACCGGCTGGCACGGTCCATGGACAAAGCGAAGATATCTGTGCTAGTCCATTCAAAGTGGCTTACACAGCCCGTGAAAATTTACACGAGCTATGAAATTTCCCTTACACGGACCGTGCACGCCCGTGCGGTCCGGTTATACAAGGGTTCCAAAAACACTCCAAAACGACTAAGAATGGACATGGGCTGCTCGATTTTACATGGCCCCCATGCCATTCCAAATCCCAAAAGTTATGACCAGCCCACAAGGTGTGAGAAATAGCATGGGCCACATCGATTTTTTGAGCAAAAAGTTCTTCCAGCCGACGAACCTCTCCAAGCAACACGAGGCACGTAAATCAGAAGTTCCGGATCAAGCACCAGCCCACAACCGTGTAGGTTTGTGAGCCCCACTTTGCACGAGGCTGCTTTAGGCGTGTCAGTCTATGCTCCCTGCCTTACACGAGGCTACACGGTGTCAGTTTATGCTTCCAACCGTGCACGAGGCTGCATGGACCGTGCAGTGGCTCACGCGCCGTTTTACACGAGACTACACTGACCATGTCGTTTGCCACTGGCCGTGCAAACTGTGGCTGCTAGGAATTTCTGGCCATCTTAGGACCTTTATCAAGGCCCAATTCCCTACTACTACATATGAACCTTTGGCTACTAGGATTTAAGTTTATGCCCATTTTTCATTTTCAGGAGTAGGCTAGAGAGAGAAAATACTCTTCCTTCTCTTTAGGTTATTTTTCTTTCTTCTCTTTATTTTTCTTTTGGCCAAAAGTGTTGAATCCAATGAAATACTTGGATTCAACTTTTAGGGAGTAGTTAATTAACTTGGGGATCAAATGTGTACTCATCTATGGATGCTTATTTTTTGAGATTTCTTAGATGTACCTATTTCTATGTATTTTGTGATCATTATGTTGGCTTGTTATTCATATTCTTGTGAATGCATAATTGTTACACTTAGTTAGCATACACTGGACTCTACTTTTATGTTGACGCACTATTGATATCCCCCGGGGAAGGAAACTTAGATCCGTTTGGGGTAACGATGGGTCCGGATCCACGTGGGTGTGTGCACGTAGGTTACCAAGTTAACATTACCATCGACCATGCACTAGTAAGCCGGCGAGTTGGTCCGAAGTGTTATGGGAGAGACAGCTATAGTAGCAAACTATGGTTATCTTTGTGATCCTAGAGCCATCGATAAGAATCCTACTTCTTTTGACTCTGTAGACCTAGGGGTAGAGCGTTGTAATTTTCTGCCCGAGAATTATTCTCACTTGGGAGAATCATACCTGCACAATGAGCCAAAGCCATTGCTACATTCCCCTAGTTGCAGAGGCGAGATCGATGCAAGATTTTATAAGCGCACCCTTAGGTGACAGATAAGGGAAAGTTTTGACCATCTTCCGCACTACGTGTCACAAACACTAGAATAGGTTCATAGTTCTTGCACGTGATGAAATCAGGGATCTAAATGACATAATTATGTTACGCAAATATTCCCCAATTGCTAATATATATAGTTTGTTCTCGTGATTTATTGCATGTCAGTAGTTGTTAGATACCCCCTCCCCAATGTCTGTTTTACCAACACTGATTATTCCTAACACATGATCGGATTGACGACCCGATCACAGTTGTGTGTGGTTGATTATTAGATTCCTAAATCTCTGTGGACGATCTAGGTACTTTCCATTATCTACCAATTTTAGTAGTATAGTAGTAGAAACGGGAGCAAAAATACAAATTCATCTTTGACCCTTAATACTCGAGCTTACTCTCGATTTTAATTGGCTGATCTCCCGTGATTCATTGACTCAATAGCAATGCCGGGAGGGGGCGAGTCACTTTTAAATTATAATCATGAATTATATCATGTATTCCTAGAAGTAGAAAATGGGTAAGTGGATCTGATGTGGTAATTCAACCAAGTAAGACACCAGCTGTTCACCGTAGGATATCTCTTCCTGCAAACAGATCTCAGGAGTAATTTCGGGGAAAACACTCTGACAATCAAGTCAGCCTTTTCCTCGAAGAACTAGAATTTCTCAGTTTAGTCTCACTTACCTGAGCCAGTGGTGCTCTTCCTGTATTTATAGCCTATCAGAGTTGTGGCTCCACATTATTAAGGATTGATACCGTAGATCTCACCGTAGTCACTATATTTTTGGTTTGTGTCTAAGTGCTTATTTTCATTCCATATTTCTTGGTTTACGGTTGAATCCTTGATCACAATATTCCGCATTTATCGGTTCGTCATTGATTTGAACCTTTCACTAAATGGTTTTGTCTATTCGTAAAGTGAGACTGGGCTGGGCTTGGAATTCAGTAGCTCTTAGTTGTTGGGCTAGGTATACACCATAAACCCTCCCTCCCCCCCACCAGCCACAGATTGAATAAAACACGAAGCTATGACTGTAGTTGAAAGCTATACAAGAACTGTTATTCTGTTCATTTCTTAAACCGTGCTAACCCGTTCGTTATCGTTCCTTTTGGCTTTTCACTTTCTTTACTTTAATTCTGCATCATTTTCGAAATCTTCATCTTCTTTTCTTCTTCTTTATTGCTCTAATCTTCCATCGCACTCCATTAATCTCGTAAGTTCTTCTGTTCTCAATTGATTTTTTCTTTCTAAATCAATCTTTGAAGTTGTGAATTTGCTGGGTGTCTCTTCTCTAGTAATTTTCTGTTCCAATCTTTGGCTAGAGATAATCTTTTTTTACGGCATATTATCTGTGTTCTATCTTTCAGATATCGCCAAAATTTCCATTTTTGAATTCTGTGATTGTAATTGATATAGCTTCCATCGGATCTTAGGACTTCTCACACCCTAAATTTCTACCTCTAATATTGCCGAATCTTCCATAAAAGATGTTCCTGTTGACACTATCGATTCCGGGGAGGATTCTAACTAACCCACGGTTCTTCTACCGTTAGTAGCATTCTTTCCGATTACTACTTGGAAAATATCAAGGATATTTTTCCTTTTTTGTCTTCGTATAAGTTTAGGGATCCTGAGCCTTCTATAGTGTCTGAACCCGTCCTTATGGCTTTATCTCTTGCTACTTAGATTATCTTAAGTTTGGACTTGTTTTTCCCTTACCTCAGCATGTTCTCAACTTACTCTCACATTATCGGGTTGCATTATCTCAACTCCACCCTAAGGTTGTTTCAATTATTGTTGTCTTCTATCATGTGTGCGAAGCGGCTTAAGTCCCTTTTTCAATTGACTTATTTTGTAGCCTTTACCAGTTTTGAAAGGTTGAAAACTTTTCTGAAAAATTCACCCTTTACCCAATCATTCCAACTGTCGAGTTCGTCAATGGATTTCCTAATAACTGTGGTGTATGGCGTAAAAATAATTTCTTTCTAAAACCTGGTAATAGGAGCGAACAAGCTTTTCCAGTTTGGAACTATAATGTTCCTAAATAAAAACTTCCTAAGGTTAGGGGTTGTCTTAATGCTGAGTCTAAGGTTGTATTAACACTCAGCGAACATTCGATGTATCTTCTCCATGCTAATACTATGAGCGAAGGTGTTTACTTGTCGTTATTTTTTTCCTTGTCCTACATAATTTTCTCTTACAGTTCTCATTATCCTGTTATCTCTGTATGTTCGTCTGACTTCCTTTGTATGATGAAAATGAGGAGAAAGAACATATGGTTGTTGAAACAAATGACATCATATGAACTGTTATCTTCCAAGAAAATGTCATTGAAGCCAACTCGCAGCTAATAACTGCTGAGGCTATGGCTAAGGAAAGTGGGGAGGTAGCTGCTCATAATACCAATGAGACCTCCCACAACAGAAGAAAAAAGGATCGAACAGATAGATCCTCAAATACTTTGTAGCCTCTAAAGAAGGCATATTAGCCATTCTCACCCCAAACTTGTATCACGAAGCCATGACTTGACAGTAGAAGGGCATATTTGTAATTCCTTCTACCTTATCCAAACTGTCTCTCCATGAGACAATGGTTGTGGTATGTTCCTTAGGGATTATAGTATGATTTAATTTGGTGCTTCTCTATTTTGATATCTAACAGTTATATTTGTTTCATGTTTTTGAAAATAAGGTTGCCGAGAGTCTTCAGCTCGTCAGTGAACGATTTTCCGAGTTCACTAAGAGATATAGCTCGCTTCTAGAAAAATGTCAGTCTAGCAAAGCAAAGGTCACTGATCTGAATCTCTCTTGAAGCTGTTGAAAAGCGTGCATGCTCTGCCGAAGAGTGTACCTTGGTCACTGAGAAGGAAGCTGATAGAATCCGTTCCCAGTTGGAGAAGATTAGGACTAATGGTATTACTTCACTTGGGTACCCCCAGGTTCTTGTTGACCTGCTTGTGAAGACGAAGTCTTTCTACAATTTATTTGAATAAATTTTTACCTTCGCTCGCACTGTTGGGTATTGCGAGACTCTGGTCAAACTACGAGAACTGAACCCTATTATGAAGTTCAGAACCTGCCTAAACTAGCCAAGTTTAAGAAAGTATTGGAGAAACAGAAGGCTATACTTAACAAAGGGTTCATTAGCAGCATTTTTGATGGTGTTCAGCCTTACGCCTTGCTGTTCAACCTCGTCAGTCTTCATTGTTTGCCTTCTGTGGCTGAGCTGAAGTAATGTGAAGTTGATTATTTTGAGGATCTTCCCTTCGGTTCTCGCGCTTCTGAGCCTCACATATTTTAGCCCCCTTCTGATCCTGATGTCAATGCGAACACTAAGGTAAATCCAAATATTGAAGTCTTCCCTCAGCATAAGAGCAAGGAGGATTATGATATTGTTGTTCAATCTTCGTCTGCCTCCCTTTCTAGTGTTAGTTATCCTTGTTCTATGAGTTCTAAGGCTTTATTCGTAATTCATAACATTCTGATGTATGTTTGTAATGTTTGTACCATTATGGATGTTAATTTTTGATTGCCTTTCTAATTTTACACCTTCTCATTGTATTTATTTATATGCAGGACGTTGATATTTTGGTTGATCTTAAGTTTTTGAAAAGTCTTGACTATTTGGGATCTAATGTTCATTTTCCTCATTGCCCTGCGTTTTTCCCTCATTATTCACCTTTCCCTATTAGGCTGATCGAAGCTACCCAGTCTTTATCTAAGGCATATGTTGAGCTTGTTTCTGTTGATCGCTTCTCTAATTTGGGATCCTCTCCATTATATATTGGATGAAAAATTCCTACTTCCTCTGTATCCCCTTCTTCGACTTTGGCATATCTTTGTAGCCATTTTGTACTTTAGGGTTATAATATTGAGTCGTTGGACAAAGATATAGTTTGTAGGTTAGTCGATCTTGAATCCGTAGGAGTGTACACACGTTCGCTTAATCTTCACATCTGTGTTTATGAATGGACGCTTTGTTTGGGTATTCACCTAAAGTATATGTTAATTAATATTAATGACCTTAAAGTTGAGTGGAAGAAGACTTTAAAGGATAATCAAGAATGCTGAGCATAATAGCCTTATTCAGCGCCAACAGTTGGGCATGGTTAGAATGCTTCGCCCGCAAGAGGAGGCTAAGAATTTTGCTACAAGCAAGGCTAGCGAGGCTCATCAAAAGACCCTGATCATTGATAAGTAGTGTTTTCGCATTGAAGATCAACTGGAGCTATTGAAGAAAGAGCAGAATGATTGTGATCATTTTTCTTCTTCTTCTAGCGGATGGCAAAGTAGATTTGATGAACAACTCGCCATAAACACTCAGCTTGTAGTGAGAATGATGATCTTCGTGCTGAGTGTAACCATATTAAATCATGTGTTCATTAGCTTGGGAAAGCTTGTGTTGATTACAAGGATAAGCTTCAGGCCTTTCCATCACCATCTCATGTTTCTACTGGTTGTGGAGACCTAACGACGAGTATCGGTGAGCAGAGGATTAATTTATCTGAATCTGTTAGGTCTCATATTCACCAACTAGAAGACGAAGTGCAAAATTTGATGGCTACGAATAACAGTTATCAAGATACTGTTGATGTTTTGAGAATGCAGCTTGACTGCGAGGAATTCGGCCTTATAATTGATTTTAAGGTGTACTATGCTAAGTAGCTTGGTTATATGGAACGAAGAGGTCTAACGCGGCATCCCGCCTACTTATATATGAATTGGCATTATGAAAATATCCTTGATGATAGCGCGAGGCTGAGCAATCCAGTCGTGAAGCTGAGCAATCTCATTGCGAAGCTGAGCAACCTAGTCGTTGTGGCAGTTCTTCGTCCTCTAGATCATCTCGCACCTCGAGGCACCTTTAGCTTTCTTTTTATTCTTCTATTCCATGTGCTAGTTTGTTTTTTGGGCTGTTTGAAGTAGTGCTTCTATTTTATATTGACTCGTATTTCGCAATTTAATTTATTCGCTATCTACCATCACAAAGTGTTGTGCTTTTTGCATTTCCTCTTATTCGGTTGTTTATGCATCTAAGAGATGTATTGCTTTCGTGCTTAAGTTTTTGAACCTTCACCATGTGAGGCTGTATAGCTTATAGTTTGTTTCCATTGCTGATATCATTGGCATGTTTACCTATTTTGTAAGATCTATAGCTTGCAAAATTAAAGGTTTGTATTGTGCAAACTTGTAAGATCTATTGCTTTCTTTTGTCCTCTTTATAGGAATATCTGCCATTTTGCAAGATCTATAGCTTGCTTACTTAATTTTACGAAGTTGCAAGATCCATTGTTTGCAAACATGAGAACTTGTATTGTGCGAGCTGCAAGATCTATTGCTAGCGAACTTAAGAACTTGTATTGTACAAACTGCAAGATCTATTTCTTTCTTTTATCGCCTTTGTGGGCATATCTGCCTTTTTGGAAGATCTATAGCTTGCAAAAGTAAGATTGCAATGTTGTAAGATATTGAGCTTGAAAAATCAAAGAGTTGTAAGTCGTTGCTCCTCGATTGGTCAGACTCAATTGTTTTCGATGTGTCATAGTTAGCTTTTATTCAGAAAATGCAAGGACATGAAAAATGTGTTGCCCCAAAGACGCTTTTTGATATTTATAAACGATTGCGAAAATATTGGTTTTAGAACAAAACAAGGATGCGAACCTAACCAATGATCATCTCATGGATTTTATGCAATTAGATTTTTCCAACCTCCACCTTAGATCTACACATAAAACTTTCTAAGGTTAATCACATGCCAAGTGTTGGGGACGTTGCTACCATCCAATCATTCTAACTCATAGCAATTGGATTGATGCGCTTTTGCTTTCTTGTAGGGGTCTTCCAACTTTGGACTTAATTTTTCTTTTTCTTCTGCTAGGCTCGCTTCATTTTTCGTAACACAAAATCACCAACTCAAAATTGTGCCTCCTTGACTTTCTGATTGTATGCTCTAGCCATATTCTGTTTTTGCATCGCCTCCGTGATTGTTGCCTTCTTTCTTTGAGTTTTTCCAAATCCATCCTCATCATTTTGGGATTGTCACCTTTCTTGTATTCTTCTACTCGAAGGCTTGAATTCCCAATCTCTACTGGTATTACAGCTTCATGGCCATAGACCAGACTGTATGGTGTTTATCTCGTTGGTTGTCGAACATTTTTCAGTATTACCATAAGGTATTGGGTATCTCGTCCACCCAACTAGTTCACTTTCATTCCAATTTTTGTGTACCGTAAACTATGGTACTGTTGGTTGCCTCCACTTGACCATTTCCTTGGGGTGGGCTACAGATGTAAACTTGTGTGCAATCCCTAACTTCGAGCACCATTCAGTAAAAGCCCCACTTGTGAATTGTGTGTCATTGTCTGTGACAATAGTTTATGGCACCCTTAAGCGACAAACTATGTTCTGCCAAACGAACTTCCTTCTTACTTCTGTTGTGACTCTTCTCAAAACTTTGCTTCAACCTATTTCGTGAAGTAATCAATTGTCACAATTAGGATTCTTGCATTGCCATCACCCTTTGGGAAAGGTCCAACCAGGTAAATTCCCCATTTATCGAACGACCATGCTCCATATACTCCTGTTAAAGTAGCCTACAGTTTATGCGATATTGGGGCATTAATCTGGAAAATTATCACTTAAGCACGGAGTTGTGTGCACCGTTGAACATAGTTGGACAATTGTATCCTTCCAGAATTATCATCTTCGCAATTGTTTGAGACCCTTAATGTGTTCCGCATAATCCTTAGTGCACTTCTTTCAAGATCTCACCTGCTTGTGATGGTTCTACACACTTTATCCATGGAGATCGGAAACCTTTTTTGTATTGGATTCCCCCTTCATAAACGAAGTTGTGAGGTTGTAGTTCCAACTTTCTGGCTTGTGTCTTGTCTGTTGGAAACTTTCCCACTACGAAGTAATCTATTAGCGGTGTCATCCAGTTTATTTCTTTCGTTTGAACTGTTGATACAGTTGTCATTACTATACTTATGATTGGAATAACCTCCACTTACACATTTTTGTGTCCGACTAATGAGTCGAATCCAGCTGTTACTAACTTGCTTAGGGCGTCAGCTTTCGTGTTTTCACGTCTTGGCACATGTTGGATGTCAAAGTATTCGAGTTGAGCAATGAGCTGATGAACCCTCCTTAAATACTTTATTAGCTGCTCTTCCGCACTTCGTAGTCTCCTCTCACTTGCTGGACTACTATCTGTGAATCACTAAAGCCCCGAATGCTTTTGACCTTTATCCTGACTGTAAGGTCTAAGCCACATATTAATGCCTCATATTCTGCTTCATTGTTGGTGAGTGGAAAGTCAAAATAGAGCAGTCCTGCACCCCAACCTCCTTTGCTAGATGCTCCATCCACGAACAAGTTCCATGCAATGTCCACCCATTTGGATTTCCCTTTGTTGATTCCAAGATTTTGCTACGCATTCGCATCTTGTGCATCTTCTCTTGTCATCTCTGCGATGAAATCTTCCAGGGCTTGTACCTTGATTGCAGTTCGTGGTTGGAATTGGATCTCACATTGCCCCAATTCAAGAGCCCACTTGGTCATTCTACCAGATGCTTCAAGCCTGCTTAGGATATTCTTGATTGGGTAATCGGTATAGATAACGATCCCATGACTGTGGAAATTGGTTTGCAACCTTCTTGCAATCCGCTCAACCCACAATTCAAAAATTACTCAACTCGCAGATCAAAAGTCACTCAACCAGTTCAACTCATATATTGACCTATATGAATTTATATACTAACATATATGGGTAAACTTGTGAATTTCAAACCACATATTAACTCATATAGATTTATATATCAACTCATATGAGTGAATCCATGGGCCTGTCCATTTTACCAACCCACAGTCAACCAACAAACTCAAACCATCCAACTTATATTTTTTAATTACTCATTTGACTCATAATGGGTAATGAAATGAATAATGAGTCAATTAAATGAGTTGAAATATAAGTAAGAGTTAAGTGTTATAATAACCCTATGTTTTGGTCGAAAGTGTCAATCTAACCTTGAGAACTTAAATTTGGCCGGAATTGTGTGATTTGAGAATAAAACCCTTTTAAAAAAATAATAATTAAAACTCAGAAAAAAAGAGATAATATTACCTTTGGGAGAAAAGACACATGCTAAAATTCTCCTCACTGCTTGAATTCCCAAAAAGTTGTTCATTCGGCAAAGAAACCAAACTTTTCCTAGGCGATTACTATCCGTCCAAATTCATCCCACCAAATTCCGACATGTGCAGACTTACTTGCTGCCGTCGAATCCCACTGAAATCCATCCAAAATTTTCCGCCGCCGCCGAAGTGTGCGGACTACTTCCGTTGGATCCAAGACGACCTATGGCTGGGGCGGGAGATCAGGATCACAGAGGACATGGTGAGAAGGGCCACGAAGAAGGCCCATTTCCAGCTGGTCATCGTCAACGGAACGACGTACATGGAAAAGTACCAGATTTGGTTTCAGACACAGAGCAAGTTTACATTGTTCGAGATTTTGCAATCGTTGAGGAGTTACCCCGGTCAAATCCCCGATATGGGCATCATCCATGGGAACACGGCGGCGAATCTAGGCAGTGCTGAATTTTTCGGTGGAGCAACTGTGGCGGTAGAGCAGCAGTGTCAGTGGATTTGGATATGAAGAAGAAGAAGAATCCTAGTGGTACTTTTGTCATTAAAATTTAAGTTTTAATACTAGGGGTATTTTAGTCTTATTAGGGTAGGTCAATGGCGGAAAATGCTTAGTCAACATCGAAATAGTGCGAAAAGGTTATATCGGTACATTTGCTGAAAAATTTAGGATTAAAATCGCACTTTCAAATTTTACATGATTAGATTGAAACTTTTTAGAAAATAATTAGGTTAGTTTTTTTGTTTTTCCGTAAGTAAAATGTTAAGGGTTAAAATTTCCTCTCCGCCTCCCAGCTTTTTTAATCACTTGTATCAAGTCTCCTTATATTTTAGACGGATTCTACTAGTTTTCGAAACACAATTTATGGCCAATCTCATAGGGATTGATACGGTTGGATATAAGCCAAAGTTTTCTCCCGTTCTGATTCTCTCTCCCCACCCCTTGAACTCTGAATGTTATGACACCGTCAAGGCGAGGAAAGATTAGTGGTCACTTTCAATTTCCAGTATTAAATACTCCCCCATCTCAAAACTGTTATCACTTAACTTTGTCAAAATTAAATTTAGTAAATTTTGACTATTAATATAAATTTATATATATGTGATAAAAATCTCATGTAAATTATTGTTAAATTCATTTTAACATCTAGTTTTTAAATATTAATTTTTTATGGTGAATTGGTATACATAGCTATAGATATTGATGGAAAAAAAATATTATTGGAGACTGTGAAAAAATATATGAGCCAAAAGTAATGTGATGGGAGGAGTATAAAATAATTCTTGACTACATCCCCATTTCTTGGCCTCACAATAGTTTTCTTCCCTTTGTTTCGGACGCCAAATGACAAAATATGAAGTTGCATAGAATAAACCCAAATGGAAACTTAAGAAAGTTTAGAATAAGAAAAAGAAAACCGTGTCTTGGTCTTCACTCATTCAAAGTCTACTATGAACCCGCTTCGTTAATTTCCTCCTACAGCCGAAAACTGATTATTCCTTAGCATGCTAAAGAGTTTTCTTACGTAATTCAATATTCTAAATGAAAGTGCTTTAAGAAAGCAAATCTCTGCTTTAAATCTTGTCCTGAATCTTTCAAGTTGAACAAAGTCAACAGCAATGGACGCAGGCGGTGAGACGGAGCAACAGCACTGCTCCAAAGCTTCGGAATCATCGTCCCTGGGAGAGGCCTGTGCTGAGTTCTCTGCGTTCATGGACAAACTGGGCCCGCTTCTTGATGAACTAAAGCAGAAGAAAATGGTCGACAAAACTGCGATTTACAAAGCAATAGAGTCACTCGAGGTGGAGTTTTGCCGCGCACAGATGTTGCTCAACAGCACTAGCACTCAGTCATCCCCGCTCAGGCAGATGGAAGATGTGACCCAGAACCTCGGGCGATCTTTGGGTTTGGTGCTGTTCGCCAGCCACGAGGTTTCCATGGCCAACAAGGAAAAGATTGAGGAGTTGAGGAAAGAAATGATGAATTCCAGGTTTGACCTGGTGTTTGAACGAGAATCCGAGTTTTCGAATGATGATTCTGAGCAGGAGATAGTAGAGGTGGGGAGAAGTAGAATGGATGTCAAAGACGTGGTGTTTCAGCTTAGTTGTGGGGCTGATGATGAATTTAGATGGGCCCTCATGGAGTTGGATGCTTTAGTTAGACATGATACAGTTACCAATGAAACAGTGGATGAAGAAAGTGTTGTCTCCATTCTGTGTAACCGTTTGGGTTCCAATAAATCGAGCAACAGAACTGTAATGATTCGGATTCTAGCAAGTCTGGCTCTGAAGAATAATGACAATAAGGTAAACTTGTTGGTTTGATTTCGAGATGTACTCGTGACCTGTTGATGTAATGCTGTTCTTTGGTTCTAATTGTTTCCTAGTTTGCAGGAAAGAATGGCGGAGGTGGGCTTCTTGTCGGTGTTGGTCAAGTCGCTGGCAAGGGATGTCGAAGAGCAGAGAGAAGCCGTCAGACTCCTTTCGATTCTCTCAGATGTTGCAGCTGTTGGGAGGAGATTGGGTAGAATTCAGGGGTGCATTGTAATGCTAGTTTCCATCCTGCATGGAAAGGATCGACAGGCATCTGATGACGCTGCAAGGTTGTTGAATGTTTTGTCAAGTAATACTCAGTTTGTTCTCAATATGGCTGAGGCTGGTTACTTCAAGCCTTTGGTTCATCACCTAAACCAAGGTAATGCACCTTTTCTTTGTGCATGTTTCTGTAAATTTCATTTTCAGAATACAATCTAGCATAGGTATCCCAAGTACAAGATTATATCACTGTCTTAAGAAAGTAGGATGGCTTGTGCAGGTTCTGACATGAGTAAGATTCTAGTGACAACAGCACTATCTAGGATGGTGCTTACTGATCAAGGTAAAGCTTCCCTTGGTGAGCATGGAGCCATTGAGCCCTTAGTCAAAATGTTCATTGAAGGAAATCTTGAAGCAAAGCTATCCGCCCTGAATGCGTTGCATAATTTATCCAGCCTAAAAGAGAATATCAAACTGCTCATTAAAGCTGACATTGTGGTACATCTGCTTCAGCTTCTTTTCTCCGTGACATCTGTCCTCGTGATCCTGCGAGAACCTGCATCTGCTATTCTAGCAATGTTAGCGCGGTATGAAAATATTCTTGTCAAACCGGATATTGCTCAACAGATGCTCTCGCTCCTAAATCTTTCAAGTCCAGTGATTCAAGGCCATCTGTTGAGTGCATTAACTAGCATTGCATCTCATGCCAGTGCTATTAAGGTTAGAAGGAAAATGAAGGACAACGGGGCAATCCAACTTCTCCTGCCATTCCTTATGGATGGTAACTCAAAAAACAGAACTGCTGTTCTAAACTTGATATATACGTTATCAAAGAACGATCAAGAAGGTCTTCAGCAGCAACTGGGGGAAACATATATTAGTATAATATCGAATATTGTTTCATCCACAAACTCTCAGATTGAAAGGGCTGCATCACTTGCCATACTCAGCAATTTGCCTGCTGATGATCGAAATGTTACTGATATATTGAGGAATGAAAATTTACTGCCTACACTAATCTTTCAAATGAGTTCCATGCTATCTATAACATCTCCTACTGAGGTATGGCTGGCAGAGAACATTGCTGGGGTACTGATTCGATTCGCAGTTTCTTCTGACAAAAAGTTGCAGCAATTTTCTGTGAACCATGGCCTATTTTCTGCAATTATGAAGTTACTCATGATTGGTTCAGTGGTTGCTAAGAGTAGAGCTTCAGCATGTCTGGCTCAGTTATCCAAAAACACATTGCCTCTAACCAAGTCCACAAAATCAAAGTGGCTCTGCAAGCCACCTTCAAAAGACGGATTTTGTGAAGTTCATGATGGTTTCTGTTCTGTCAGAACTACATTTTGTTTGATCAAGGCTGAAGTTGTTCCTCATTTGATCAAAATTCTGGAAGGTCCTGAAAGGGAAGCAGATGAAGCTATTCTCAGTACTCTTATGACTCTATTGGATGATAAAATCTTGGAGAGTGGAAGCAATTATCTAGCCAACAACTCAGGCATTGAAGCAGTCATTAAAGTTCTCGAATTTGGCAGCAGCAAGGCACAAGAGCAGGCCCTCTGGATTCTGAACAGGGCTTTCAGATTCGAGTCCTGTAGAACTGGATCTGCTCAAGCAATGCTCATTGATTTGGCACAAAATGGGGATCCAAAATTAAAGCCAGGTATTGCCAAGTTATTGGCACAACTTGAGCTCCTGCAAGATCGGTCCAGTTACTTTTGAGATTCTTAATGCAGGTTACAGAGATAATTTGCTCAGCTCATATCTCAGTCTCAAGATTCCTAGGATCTGCACAATTTTCATCACTTGAGTTTCCCCAACTTGGGCATAAAATTGGGCCATGGTAGTGGCTGTAATGCCTTCCAAAAATATTTTTTCTAGGGTGGATGGGGTTTCCACTTTTTTTATTTCAACATTTTTCCCCTTTCTTTTATAATTTCGAATATTATAAAGTGTATACAAAAGCTAGATAACCATATTCAATGTATATTTCTATGTCATGTGATATTATTGGTTGTTTCATGATGCGAACTATTACTATCTCTCTATACATTTATGGAAAAGCGGTGATATTCAAATAAAGTAACATGTTTCTCAAGCAAAGTTTATAGGCTGCAGGCCTCTCACTCCCTCTCTTGTTGAAGGCTCTACCACTGTTGCGGTATCACGGGTCTCGCCAACTGGGACAGAAGAACAGTAAAAAATTCAATGATAGAATACAAAGATTTCGTCTAGGCTCCACTAACGTTGCAATCAACGGGTGGCTTATAACATACTGAACCTTTAGAGGGATGTATAGCTCAAGGACTTTAGGGTCTTGATTGAGTATGCAACGAACACACACTTAGATAAAGTGTTTAAACCGCTTGTTACTTAGGACGCAGTACAGGTAGAAACCAACAACTTGGTTGAGTGAACGGTCGATCTAGTAGCTTATTTTTGCAAAAGAAGTGGAAGCAATCCCAATTAATAGCTATAAGAATAAAAAGATGTAAAAGATAATAGGGCTTGCAAGCCCTATGCCTCTTTACCTGGTAGCACTAGATAGAACATTTAGGAAAGAGACTAAATATTACAAGCGCCGAAAGACTAGATATTACAAGGATCTTGAAATAAGAGTCTTCTCAAAGTCACGTTGAGCGGGTCAGCCCACAAGCCACGTTGAGTGAATCACCTCATGGTGTGAGGGAGGGAGCTTGGACTAAGGAGTGTGGACCTAGGTCGCCTCATAACACCCTTCCCCGCCTATTTTAGTGCGTCTTCGGTCTAGTAAAGTCTTCGAAGACCTCCAGGAGCGATTGCCTGAAGGTTCTTTTCCAACTCCCATGTGTCTTCTTTGGCATCGCATCCTCGACAATTCGCCAAGTATGCCCATTAATTCTAGTATGCCCAATCACATTTCGAACTTGGGAAATGCTCTCTGCAACTCTCTTTCCTTGAGATGGCATGTTGAATTCCACCATCTATGGTTCACCCATTCCATGATCGTCCACCTCCTCGTGATGTGGTTTCAAGAGGCTCACATGAATTATGTCATGTGTTTTCCACCAGTCAGGGGAGTCCACTTTGTAGGCTACATTGCCAACTCTTTTAATTATCGTCACAAGGTTGATGTACTCCATAAACGGTTTTGCTTTCATGTTGGCTAGATACATTCACCAACACTCAGTGGCGGAACTAGGAAAAATTGAGGGAGGCAGAACTACACAGGCATTTTTTGGGCGAAGAAATTCCCTTCCTGGACTACCCTTTTCAATTTTAATGAGCCAGGATAAAGAAAGACATGAAGAGTGTTACTCTCTTAGTTTTTCGGAGTTTACCGGGATGGTTGCACCGTCTCTCCCCGGTTCAGTTCCGCTGGTGCCAAAACTCAGTCCCCGGTTTTTTTCGGCTTATTTCTTCATATGTGCTACCACCTTTTTGAGGATACTCTTAGCCATGTCTACGTTCTGTTTTCACTCTAGTGAAAAACTATTGGCTCTTAAGACCTTGGACCTCACAACAAGGTCCACCGTGTGGGGTAATAAGGGTAGTTGTTCAGTGACAATCTCGAAAAGGCTCTTGCTGGTTGGAGAGGTAGTTTGGGAATTGAAGCACAATTGGGCTACATTCAGCAAATTCACCCATTCCTTCTATTTGGCAGTCACAAAGTGTCAGAAAGTATTCCTCCACAATTCCACTAAACCACTCTGTCTGCCCATTACATTTCGGATGCATTGTATTGCTCATTTTCAATTTGAACCAAGGATCTTAAAGAGCTCATACTAAAAGTGGCCAGTAAGATCTCTGACAATATCCCGAAATAGCTCCCAATACTTCACAATTGCTTGAAAAAAAGACGAGTAATTTCCTCTATTAAAATGTTTTGGGGTGCAAGGATGAAATTGGCATACTTCGATAACGGTCGACTATCACCAGGATCATGACAAGATATCAAACTTTTGGAAATCTTATTGTATACTCCCTTCGTCCCATAATTATTGTCATGTATGCTTTTTGTCAGTCAAACATGGTAAACTTTGACCCTAAATATAAAATAATATACATATAATAAAAATATCATGTGAGATATTCTTAGATTTATCTTGAAATCTACTATTTTCTAAAGATCATTTTTTATACTGAATAATTATACGTAGTTAGAGATAATGACGACCAAGCATGATTATTGAAGACTATGCAAAATTAAATAGGTCAATAATCATGGGATGGGGGAGTAGTCCATAGAGACCCTCTCCTAGAGACAAGTCGGGAACAGTAGAGGTTCCAACAAATCGTCTTTCTTCTGATGGTCCAATTTTTCCTGCAGAAAATCAGAAAAGTCAAAACAAACAGAACTACGTCTTCTTCCATATACGACTAGTAATACCCACATTGCACTAAGGCCAAGGTTCACTCAATCATTAGATGTTCGACCCATATAGCGTCGTGACACTCCTTGAGAATGGTCTTCCCAGCCTTCCGCCATTGTGAACGGACACTCGGCTCTTTCACGTGTACAAGAGCCCATTCCCCAGCCAGAATTGCTTGCCCTTGACCTCCTTAGTCAAGTCTATCAATTGAGTCGTGGCTCTATCAGATTCCAGGTTCTTCTGTATCAAAGTGTTAACGGCCACCCACTGGCCTTGTCAACTCAGGGCGTCAGCGACATGGTTTGTCCTTCCGATTAAGTTCTCTAGAGTTGGCAATCGGACCAAGCAGCCTGCAGGACGTCCTTATCCAACTCAAAATTTGGCATGTTCGACATGAGCCAACTTCAGGCTCGAGCATAGCCCAAACCAATACTATCGAGCCACGTGTTAGGTTTGGGCTACCATTTGGGTAAAAATCTGTGTGCTTAAGCACGGACTGGGTTATGTGGCCTGTTTGGGGATAATGTACAGGAGCATAATGAATTTCATAAAAATTTGGGATTTTTGGAAATTTAGGTCTTTAGTTCATTCTATTAACCACATTCAATATATCACATTGGTCACTTTTTTTTTAATAATATGATAACATTAGATTAACAATATTTTATAAAATAAATTCCAAATAAAATGGATCAAATATATCATTCATCAATATATTTTGTTCATTAAACCTGACAATATGTTGGGGAAAATTTAATAGAGAAAGTCTCAGAAAAGACGACATTTCCTTAATGTTATGGACAGTCCATTGTACTTTTTACCTTAAATGTTGTATTTTTTTTTATAAAATTTAAATAATATATTTTAAAACTTAAAACAAGTAATAATGTGTATTTAAATGTGAAAATATAAAAATGTATAATGTAAATTTATTTTAAATTTCAAAATTTAGTATGTAATTTAATAAATTCAATGTATTAGGCAAAAAAGTAAATGGTCTGTCAGAAGACCCACTCAATTTAATAAATTATAAGTCAAACTTTTTATAAAAATAGTAAGCTGAAATTTTAGAATAAATTTAATTAAATTTAATTATTTGAACAATGTAATGAATATTTCATTAGGATGTATTAATGAATAAAATAACTTAAAATTTCTAATTGTTTATATTTATTGCATATGTGCTTAAATTTATGTTTGTATTCAAAAATTTATTGACAAAAGATTAAATTTGGTTTGTCGATATAGCCTAATCAGTAAAAAATGATACCATTCAACACGGATCGGACACGACACTAAAAGCACGAGGCACGTGGGCGGGCTGTGGGCCGGCATTTATTTTTTGAGCACAACACGATGCGAAACACGAGAGGCATAAGAACAAACACATAGTGAGCCTTAAAATTATATCAAGTATGAAGGAATGACACGAACATGACATGAAGCCAACTCTACAGTACTCCAAGGTGAAATCAAACTCGCCAACGATTCCTACCACCGTACTTGTCGATTATTTAGCTTGGTCTGCCTTATGAAGTGGCTCACAGTCGTGTTGTCCGTTTTCCCAATGAAAATGCTCCTAACAGGTAATGTATCCTCATGCGCATCCAATGAACAATTGCCAATAATTTCTTTTGTGCGTTGAGTGCCGCATCTCAGCAACGCTCAACTTCCTGCTCGTATAGGCCACCAGTTGGCCATTTTGCATTAACACTTCTCCAAGCGCAAAGTCTAACGCACCCGTGTGCACTTCAAACGGCTTGGGCACAATAGGCAACACTAGTAAATGATTTGTGGATAAGGTTTTCTTCTGTCTTTCGAACGCCTGCTGGAAGGGATAATCCCACTTCAATGTCTTATTCTTATTGAACAACTCTGTAAGTGGCACTACCTTGGAATAATCCTTCATGAAGCGTTGGTAGTAGTTTTCCAAGCTAAGAAACAACCAAAGCTCCAAAACACTACTCGGAGGCCGCTATTGTTTGTTTGCTGATCTGCACCTAGAAACATGTGTTAACCAATGCATTTAAGACATTTATTAGTATGTTTTGGATGGTTGATTGCTAGGTTTAGTTGGGTTTACATCACAGGGGGTTTAGATGGCCTTTGTTGTGTATAAATCCTTAGTTTTGCGGATTTATATATACCTAATGGATGTTATGTCCCTAGGAGCATCTAGATTCATTTTTGTGAGTTTAATTGTAGATCGCTTGCAAGTACTTCAGAGTATAAGATCATTCGCAACGATGCCAGTAGATATTAGAAGGCCATTTGCAAGCATGGTAGTAGATCGAAGGCCACGTGCTTAATTGTGGTAGAAGATGGAAATGCGCCAAGGAGAAAATGAGTTCAAGCTCGAACAACAAAGACGACTGGCACGGGCCGTGCCAGTCAAAATTGGATGGACCGCAACGGATTGCATGGCATGTGTAGTTCAATCGACTCGTGTGGCTAAGTATGAAGCACGGGCCATGCCATATTGCACGGCCCGTGCCTCTTAAAAATCAAGATCCGAAGACCACCCCACGTCATGTGATGTAATGCACGACTGCACCATTAGTTTGCCAAGAAATCAACTCCTAGCCGGCGGTCCGTCAGAAATTGCACAGGTCGTGCAGTTCAGATGCTCAGAAAACCCTTCCAACCGGTGGCCCGCGAAGAAACACATGGCTCCGCTGCTCAGATGCAAGGAAACACGTAGCCAACCGGCAACCCGTGCATTATTACACGGTCTGTGTGGCCGATCGACTAGGGTTTACCTTGCCTTTTTTAGCCTCTTTAAGGCCCATTTCCTATCTACTATATAAAGGGACCTATGTCTACTAGGGTTTAAGTTTTAGAGAAGTTTGTCTTGTTTTAATTTTCGTTCTCCTAGTTTTCTAAGAGTAGGTTGAGAGAAAAAGGGAATAATCATCCTTCTCTCTTCTTTAATCTTCTTAGTTTATTTTCTTTAATATTTAAATTTGTATTCATGATTCGGTAGATAGTTTGTGAGATTCTAAATCAACCTATCCTTTTTATGTTTATGAATATTATGTTTGACTTGTTCTTTACATTCTTGCTAAATACATATTAGATATCCTTAGATTGGCATACACCGTAGTATATCTTTCATGTAATGGCGCTAGGCTTGATTATCCCAGTGTGCACTTGGGTAATAGGGAGAATGTGAGTCCTCGGCTACATGGGTGTATGCGTGTAGGCCGTGTGCATCATTTCGATGATCGTATGCTAGCCTGACTAGAAAATGGTAGCCCGATAGTTGAGGACATGATAGTTTGTAGCAACTAGGGTTGTAGTATAGCGACCATCGTCGTTTCAACCCTAGAGTCATCATGAGATGCCAATCCCTTTGCCTCTCTATATGCCTAGGGAGAAGCATTCATAGTGAAGGCTCGAGATGTAATTCCTTACGAGAAAGAGGAGTGCATAACGGTTGGACCGCTTGACGTACATTCCTAATTTCGAGGGTGATGTCGATTGAATAAGACATGGGCACCTTTGTGTGACAGACAAAGAGAAGTGTTGACTATCGACCACACTATGTGACATAGACATTTGGATAGGTTTATATGTCTTGTATTTGATAGAATCTATGATCAAAGTGCTTTGCTGATCATGTAACGCAAATATCCCAAGTGTTAGCTAAATATATTTTGCTCTCTTATTCTTCGTGTTCAATAGTTGATAGCCCAAAAAAACCATGTTTGCAACATTGACTATTCCCAGCATGCAAACGGATTGACGACCCGATTGCAAGTTTTGCGTAGTTAACCTTTAAATTTCTAGCATCTCTGTGCACGACCCTAAACTTTCCACTATCTACGCTTTGGTAGCTTAATAGTGAGTACGGGAGAAACTATAAATTCTATCTTTAATCACCCAAGCGTTTCTCAATTAGTAGATTCTTCCTTGAAAATGGTGTGGTTTATTAGTGTCCCCATAGAGTGCTGATCATTTGCCTCTATCTTCTCAGGATTCATCCTTATCTTGCCTGGCTTGATAATATGTTTTCAGAAGTTTAACCTTTTCTGCACAAACAAGAGCTTCGATGGCTTGACAAAATAGTTGGACTCTCACAACCGAGCAAGCACATTCCTCAATTGTCCAAGGAGTTCACCAAAAGTGTTTCTATAGATCAGTGTCATCAAAGTGGACCAATGCATATGAGAGTACAAAATGTAAGCATTAGTGAGGCCAGACAACATTATCTTGAACTCCAGCCCCCATAATGCATCATGCAGGTGGTTTTGTACTCGTCTCCATCCTTGTCTAGGGTCTGCTAGTATTCCGATCGCGGGTCTTTCTTGGTGTAGAAATGTATGTGAAACACCTAGTTAAAACAATCAGCAATCAAAGTATCGGGTAAAGGTTTTTTTTTAGCGCCTTGTAGTCCAAGCAGAACTGCAATGACCCATCATGTTTCTTTTGAAGCTCCAAAATGGGGTTTTATTGGCACAGTGATCCCAATCTCCAGCATTTGTCTCGATTGTTTCCTCAACTGCGCAAGCTCTGGTTGAGCCATCATGTCGGGTGCACCAACTGGTGACCTCGCACCTGGTATAAACCCAATCTCATGGTCTACTTCCCTCAATCTCTTCCCAATATAAGTGTGATAGAAAACTCTCCTCATTTCCTTCTACTCCCTGCTAGGTCGAAATCCGTATCTCCCCGGCCCTTCCAAGTAGTGCATGAATCATAAATGGGTTGATCAACGTATTGCTGTAGCGATAGTCTGCAATGTTTGCATCCCGCAAGGATGAAGAACAAGGATGGATCATTCCGCTGTAATACTGTGGTTTCCTATTCCTTGATTTTCAACATTTTCCCCTTTCTTCTGGAAATCTCAAAGTCAATACAAGAGTGAGAGAAGCATACATAGCTTGTTTATTGTTGGTTATTTTCGCAAGGAAAACTCTTGACAGAGACCGCCTTGCTAAGTATATGGAAAGCCAGTGATACTTGAGCACCTAAAGCCAAACTCAAAGGAGAACAGGGCGCTCATGGCCTATGCTTCAAAACAGCTTCTCCTCTTGTAAGATCCACATCCACACTAGTCTTTTCTTTTCCAAGCTCTCAGTTTTAAGGATTTGAGAAGGTCTGGATCACATAAAAAAATACCCCCCACTAGTGTTTTAGATTTAAGAAAATTAACCACTTAACAAGGATGTGAAATCAAACACTTAGT
Organism: Rubia balearica; assembly: GCA_032355405.1. NCBI lineage: Eukaryota > Viridiplantae > Streptophyta > Magnoliopsida > Gentianales > Rubiaceae > Rubia > Rubia balearica. The sequence continues at coordinate 9,737,619 of JAULKJ010000008.1, forward strand.
ACCATGTATCAATTTAGTGGTAATACCTCCTCATACAAATAGTCTTCTTGTAGTATCCAATCATCCAATATTAGTCATCAACTAGATAATAATGCAGTCATGGATTAGTGTCAGTAAATAAGCCTTTTAGGATCAGTGTGGAAGTCATTCAATATTAATAAAGTAAAGTGCCAAAATAATACTGACATTAGGTTGAAAATGTCAATATAACCCTGTAAAATCATAAAGTGCCAAAATAACGCTAACTTTATGAAATATGTGACAATATAACATTGGGATGCATTGACTTCCATTGTCAACGCCAGAACTGACCGGATTTTAATAAAATGGCAATTTTGCCCCTACGTTAAAAAAAGAAAAATTAATCAATTGACCCAGCTCCATTCCACCCTCATCTTCCTAATTTTCTCTCGATTTTCCCACCCACGTCCTTTTCTTCCCAATTTTCTTTTCTCCCAATTTCCCGGTCGACTCCTTTCTTTCCAATTTTCCCATCACCACCATTACCAATTTTTCTTGTTCGTTTTTTGATACGAATGTTGAGATGGAGAGTTGAGCTGCCGCTGCTACAGATCACCGGCGAAGGGTTGTGTGGGCCGCCGCTACCACAATCGTTTCTGGGTTTCTTTAGCTTTGTTATTCTAATCTTGTTTTCATGGCATCAACGGAGGTTTTTGGCCACCAAACTGGACCAGATCTGAGTTCAGGCGAGTACGTAGATGGGTCTTACAACCCGAGATGGTGAAGCGGGTCAGGAGGCGGCTAGGTTCACATGGGTATGAAGGCTAGGGTTTACAATCGTGACAGCTGCTGGGTCTTTTGACTCGAGGAGCAGAAATCGGGTTTGGGGTGAGATGTGGAGGTGTGGCTGAAGAAGAAGAAAGGTGGGCGATAGGGATAGGTTGCTGGGGAGGTGGTGGCCAGCGGCGGGAAGTGGAGGTTGTGGTGGTAGCTTGGCTGGGGTGAGGGGGTTAAGAAGAAGAAGAAAATGGGTGGTAAGAGGAGGAGATCGTTGGCGGGATGGCGGTGGTGGCGGCGGAAGAGAGTGGCGGAGGTGGTGGTGGTTGGCGGCAGGAGGTGAGTGCTGGTGGCAATAGGGATAAAATGGGTGGAAAATAAGATGAAATTTTTAAGGGCAAATTTGTCTTTTCTAGTCCGGTCAATGCTCAAATATATGAGTCAACGCCGGAATGTGACCGGAAGGTTATATCGGCACATTTCATCATAAAGTTAAGATTAGTTTGACACTTTTAGATTTTACAGAGTTATACTGACACTTTCATTGTAAAAGTAGGGTTAGAAAATCATTTAACCCGTATTAATATTAGCTCGAAGTCTTAATATTTAAAAACTGTACAGTTATTACAATGCCGCATGATGCAATTCATTGCAGACGAAACTAGCAGAAACCAACTCAACACACCAGATCTTGAGCTCTAGTAAACACAAAAACTCCCCCGCCTCCAACAGACCGACCTAATAGCATATCCCTGTCCAGATACGAAAGGTAATACAGCCCTCCAGCAGATCTCCTACATATATCGTTGCCTATGCGTATTAACCCATAGGGGAAATAAAAATTTTGGAAGCTAAAGATCATTGTTTGGGTTTAATTAAATACACTTAGGGTTTGTTTAGCATATCTAACAATATAGTACTCTGAGTTTAGAGAACATCTGATGTAAGAATTCTGAGTAAACTCTAGAGGACAGCCCAGGCTATACGTGCCACATGCCTCGTGGATCTGCACCGCTTACAAATTGGAATATGACTCTTGTCAACAAAATACACTTTGGGTTTGTTTGGCTGACTGCAAATCTGGGCAAGGTAAATTGTTTTCCATTATCAAAATTAAGAGTTTACTTTGTTCAGGGAAATTAATTATTTTTTTACTTACAGAATTCTTGCGCTCATCTCATTCTAGAGAGATGACTAGAATACTGAATCCGGAAAGCTATGTGCAAGATTGCAGAATTCAGAGTCCACAAAGTTGATATTCCAGTTACTCTAACCTCAAGGTTTAGTAAAAGTAAAAATTGAACCTTGACTAATCAAGTGTAGCCAATACTAACAAACAAGAAAAGACCAAGACACCAAGGTTTACATCCCATTTTCCTTATGAACAGAAAGAGCCATCAACTTATAGTTTACTTTAGTATTTGTAGTACCAAATGAATCCTGTAGTTTGTAATAGTATCGAACCCAAACTACAGAAGAGAACTCTTCCATCAGTCAAACGATGAAATCATCTTTTTTAGAATATTGGTCAAAAACGAGGATGTGATTTCATAAGAAACACAAGTGTAACAGTAGTGAATCATAATAAATGCAAGTGCTACATTTAGATTCTTCACAATCAACTTTCTTTTACTCTGATGTTAAAGGAAAGTAATCAAGTGCATGACACGTATAATTATGGAATTCAAAATTCCCAATCTACTTTACCTCAAGCCAACAAAACTATCCCTATCGGTGCCTCACTACTACGGAATCGTAATTCCCATACAAAATAAGTAGAAGAAATTTCAAACAAGTTTGGCAGTACAGATGCTCAAGCAAAGTCTTTTCAAAAGTACAGGGGCTAGGGAGGGTGAAATAGCTTCTAAACAAGGCTTTCAGGAAACTGTATAGCTTGTCTGTGATATGATTCACCAATCATATTGGTCAAAAATAGTTGATAAGAAGAACAAATGAAGCTACATAAAATTAAGATTTCCATTTTGAAGTGTTGGAAAAAAAATACAAGACCCATATGCAAAGTTGATCTTTGAAACCCAAATTGCTTGTACTGGTAATTTATTTATTTTTTGAAATTTGTACCCGTTACTGTTTGTTGCTATTGGTTTTACGAGATGGCTGAACATATAAATTAATAGAATAGTATATACATACATGTATGTCAAGAAGTGGCAATCAAACCATAACTATTAAAATCAACCTGGACTGAGTTTATTCAGTCTCACTTCAAGCTGCACACTTTTTGGTCAACTTTCTCAAACCATGTTTGACCATAAATTTCAATTAGTATATAGACTCTAAT
>JAULKJ010000008.1:9774452-9787993 GCA_032355405.1 Rubia balearica
TATGTCTAAATAATTTATTAGTTTGACTCATAATCAAGTTGACTTAGTTCCATATTAAATGTTAATTGACTTTTTATAACTGCATCTGCTTTGGGCTGATTACCCGTAAGGTTATATAGTTGATTTATTGGGTATTAGGTTCGAGTTGAATCGGGTTCGGATTGGGTCAGGTTCGAGGTGGATCGGGTTCGGGTTGATCCCGGGTTCGTGTTTAGGTCGGTTTCGGGTCCAAATTATCGGGTCATATTCGGGTTTCAGGTTAAATTCGGTCGTGTAGAGTTCGGGTACATGTCAATATTTCTCAGATCAAAATCGGGGTTTCAGGTTGAGTGCGTTCGTGTCAGGTTGGGTTTGGGTCAATATTTCTCGGATCAGATCGAATTTCGAATTGATTCGGTCGTGTCGGTACGAATCGGATTCTTAGTTCGGGTTAGACACTGACAATTCTAGCTGGGATTGAGATGGTGATGGAGCACCACCAGGCACCACACTCAATCCGCCTCTGCTCCTAGACCAGTATCACCGTCATGATCGCCAGCTCGATCACCGACACCAGCTTCTCACAGGGCTCTCCTGGACCGCAAAGTTGACGTGAACCCTTCGGTTCCCGAACATCGATGGCTTGATCGAGAGTTGGGTGGTGGTGATGTTCCACCATCGACAACTAGGAAGAAATGTTGGCGTTTGTTAAGATGTTTGAGTAAATGGGGAGTAATCTAATTTATAAGATGCTTGTGTAATTATAATTACTCTAATCTTTATTGTGTATTGATCGTGAATAAGAATGGTTGATTAGGACGGAAGTTAAATAAATAAATTTGATTGATATTAAAACTAATTAGGGGTAGTATAGGAAATGCTTGACTTTAGGATTTCTTAGATTTTGGGTAAAACAACATTATAAGGAAGTGGATGACTTGACTTATTTCAGCAGAATCCATAGAATTTGGACGGCCACCGTCGACTCCGTTGCTTTACTTGGCTAAACCCAAAACCTCTCACCACCACCCGGCTGCACAGACACCCTTACTTCACTCAATATTCTTCTTCTTCTTCTTCTTCTTTCTTCTTCTTCTTCTATAAGGATAAATTTGGTTGTTGGCGACATATATTTCCTTTTTTCTTTTTTAATAAAAAAATGGCTGCCGTAAATTTACCTCGGCTAGCCACATGCATCCCTTTACGCTCTTCCTTTTCAACTTGTTCGTATCTGTTGATGGTGCCTCGTTCTTACTGCACCCTGCGGAATCTACCGAGAAAAGCATTTAAATTTCGGCCCTGTTTTCAAAAATTAACCACTCACTCCGCCGTCCCTAACAACGCATTCCGCCGCCACTTCTCCGCTTCAGGTACTTATGAATTTTACCAAGTGTTACATTATGCTAATTATAAATAATTTTTAGTGATACTATGTGCTTCCTTTCTTTTTTGTTGGGTGTTAAGTGTTTGTTTTGATAGATGGAAATGGCTACGGGAAGACTTGATTGAAAGATACGATGTGATAGTGGTTGGAGGTGGCCATGCTGGGTGTGAAGCTGCACTTGCATCAGCCCGTTTAGGGGCAAAGACCCTTCTTTTGACGCTTAACATTGACCGTATAGCATGGCAGGTGAGTATTTGAACAATATTTAGCTTGGTTTGAATCACAATGTGCAACATTAATTGTTACTTGTAAAGAATTGATTTAATCTTGTATTTTATGGTGTTAGCTTATTGAGTCAAATGTGTCTCCAGCCTTGACTACCTTGTAATCCGGCTGTGGGTGGGCCTGCCAAGTCCCAGCTTGTACACGAAGTCGATGCACTTGGGGGTGAAATTGGGAAAATAGCTGATAGGTAAGTCATCAATTCTGAACAAAGCGAAAGATGCACATTTTACTATTGAAGGTTCAATTGAGTAACCCCCCCACCCACACACACACACACACACACGCCCTGTTCTTCAGTAATTGCTGCTAGGCACCTAGAAGGAGTTGGTCAGGGTCTGGGTTTGCAAAGCTCTATCCTAATGAGATAGTAGCACTGGACTTTTTACTTCTAGAAAACATGGTGTTACTATTCCTAAGAGAGTTACCGAGAGCCAAAAAAATGAAAAGATTTATTTTGGGTATTAAGATCTTATAAATGAGTTGCAAATGTTGGAAGTTCTTGAAAAGTAGCTTCCAAACGACGTGTTGGTCGTTGAACATATACTGTCAGAAAATGTCTTTATTTTCTTAGCAATTTTGAGGATTATCAGTGTGCTTGGTTAAAGGAACACTAAGATTTTCGAACCAACTCTTAATGTGCACTTGGCAGTTTAAGATGTGAATCTCAGGTTAAGTGAGGCTTTTCATACCTAATTTTCTATCTATTGGATGGTCGGAAATCTCTTGTTTTGAGCTTTAACATCTGTAACAGTTTTGATAATTCTTCCATAACTACCTGTGGTTATTGTAACATTTGCACTGCAGATGTTATTTGCAAAAGCGTGTCCTCAATACCTCACGAGGCCCTGCTGTTAGGGCATTGCGTGCACAAACAGATAAGAGAGAATATGCTTTGGAAATGAAAAAAGTAGTGGAGAGGCAAGTTGGAGAACTCAAAGTCTTAGAATTTTCCATCAGAACAAGATTTTATCATCATCATTGGCAATTAGAAGTTATAATATTCTATTTTGTTACATCTTAACTTTCACAGTTCGCCAAACCTTTATATTCGAGAGGCAATGGTCACAGAAATTTTGTTGGGAAAGAATGACAATGTGGAGGGTGTTCGTACATTCTTTGGGATGAACTTCCACTCACCTTCAGTGATTCTCACTACCGGAACATTTATGAGTGGGAAGATTTGGGTTGGTAGAACTTCTATGCCTGCAGGAAGAGCTGGTGAATCAGCTTCTAATGGGCTAACAGAAAATTTGCAGCTCCTTGGATTTGAAACTGAAAGGCTGAAAACTGGCACACCTGCCCGTGTTGACATTCGCACAGTAGATTTTTCTGGATTGGAGGCACAGCATGGAGATGACGAGGTTTCTACTTAATTCTCTCTATTAATCTTATTGTTTTTATCTGGAAGTGTACTGTATGATTTTCTTTTTGCGCTCAAGCATTTTCTTACAAATTCTGAACTTGTGCCACTGATGCTTATTAATGTATCATTAAATTTGTAGGGATATTTATTATTTTATTTATTTTGGGATTCAAACCTTCATTTGGGAATTTATCAGTGCAGGTTTAGATGGTGTTGTGGTCCAGGAGTTCTGGTTTATCTAAATATTTTGTATTTTGCTTGTCTGAAGTATTCTTTGGGTGGGAGCTTGACTCATTAGATAATCCCTGTTTTTATTAGTGTCCTTTTAAGGCCAGTTACCAGCTCTCACTTACTAGGTTGATTTGGTTCACATAATAAAACTTATAACAGGAAAGAATGAAAGAGATTAATCAATAAAATGAACTTTTACTTATTACTCTTTTAGTAGAAAATGAACGAGTAGTCATCTAAGAGATGGATCTACCAACAAATAAAAGAAACAATAGAACCAAACCTCTTTTGTTGCAGAAACGGTAACCTGAAGTTCTTTATCTTATATTGGTCCTGTTTGGAATGTTAAAACCAATTAAACTTCTGTTTGCTACTTCTATTTATTGACTTATCGTAGGAGTCCCAGTTTTAATCAATTTTGAACACCGTATGGTTTTATGCATATTAATGATGAACAGGTGAGCTGGTTTAGCTTTGATCCTGCCTTTCACGTAGAACGGGAGCAGATTTGTTGTTATCTTACGCGTACAACAGAGAAAACTCACCAGCTTATTAAGGACAATTTGCATGAAACTCCTACATATGGAGGATGGGTTGAAGCTAAGGGACCTAGGTACTGCCCTTCCATAGAGGATAAGGTGAGATCTTTTCTAGAAAGTCTTTCTTATCTTTCTATTTTCTACCTTGCTTTATTAGTTTTAACTAGTTTCTCTACATATTCTTGTAATTTTTCATCCGACGACAATAGATTGTGAGATTTGAAGATAAAGATTCACATCAAATATTTTTAGAGCCAGAGGGTAAAGATGTTCCTGAGCTCTACGTGCAGGTATTCTTGCCTGAATCTTGGTTTATATTTCAGTACAACAATTAAATTTTAGTTATAGATGGGTAATGTAGCAATTTTGATTTAGAACTTCTCATTGAGGCAAACAATTATCTACTCAATTTATATAAGAGATTCTTTTTAAAAACCTATGTATATATTGTTTCCCTTGAATAGTTTTATGCACTCCCTCTGTCTCAGACTAAGGTGCTTACTGCCAAAGCTGCTAACTTCGAACAAAAGCAAACCTGGATTCCTTACCAAAGTGTGCACGTTAGTCTAGGACGGAGGTAGTAACTTTTACTAATATCTTCTGTGAATATATGTAATCCAAGTTGGTTTTTTGCCCAAAGTTAGTTGCTTTTCGCCATGAGTTATTTATTAAGTTTTCAGTTTCACCAGTAGATGTCTGCATAATACATACAAAGTTCTACCCTGCAATCATGACAGGGATAATCTACTTTAATAATGAGCTCACTGCTCATGGAAGGAAGTTATCAGGTTGTAGGATGCTGACCCGTCTTGATATAACATAATATTACTTAAGACACTTGGGGAGTATGGGTACTTTGCGATGGTTGCATTATTAATTGGAAAATTATCGCCTATTATATCCTGTGATCTGCCAGATTTGCTTTGGATATTTTTTACAAGGCTTTCCAGCTATTGGTTCAATCTTATTCTATATTACGACGGATTTAACATACTTATATATGCTGTCGAAGAAAAAACCGAGATAGTACAATTTTACAATCTTCATGCACCTGCACAACCTTTTATATTTCTATATCTTGAATTCTTTTTATTGTTTAGGGATTCTCTACTGGTTTACCTGAGAGACTGCAGCTACCACTCTTAAGATCATTGCCTGGACTTGAAAACTGTTCAATGCTGAGGCCTGCATATGCTGTTGAGTATGATTACTTGCCTGCTCATCAGTGTCACAGGTCCCTTATGACTAAAAAATTTGAAGGGCTTTTCTTCTCTGGTCAAATAAATGGGACAACAGGTTATGAAGAAGCTGCTGCGCAGGTGGAGTATTTGTGTTTATGCTTATAATGATAAGTAGCATTTTATTGCAGAGAAAGTCTCAAGAAAGGTGGCCTTTCCTTGAGCTTATGGACAGTTCAATGTACTTTTTACCTTAAATGTGGTAGTTTTTTTAATAAAATTTAATAATTGAATTTTAAAACAAGTAATAATGTGTATTTGAATGTGAAAATATAAAAATATATAATGTAAAATTTTTGTTTTTAAATTTCTAAATTTAATATGTAATTTAATAAATGCAATGTATAAGGTAAAAAATAAGCGTTCTGTCAGGAGACCCTCTCATTATTGTAATCCTCAATCTGTTGAAACCATCTTGCATCTGAGATTTCTCCTCTTGCCTTCTCATAGGGTATTGTTTGTGGAATCAATGCTGCTAGGCATGCTGATGGGAAGTCCCTCATTGTTCTTGAGAGAGAAAGCAGTTATATAGGGACTTTAATTGACGATCTAGTCACCAAAGATCTCCGAGAACCTTACCGTATGCTGACAAGGTGCTGCCTAAGGCAAATGATGATATGTGTTTTACTATTTATATAAAATTGCATTTTAAGAAGCTTGGATACATGAAAGATCTCATAGTTTTGTTCATTCCTTGTACTCTAGACAAAGCATTGTTTCATGATATGAATTAGCTAAATAAATTCTACTTCTATGTTTATTACTTTGACTTTTGGACTATTTTCACCCGTAGAATAGATGGCACTTCTCTTGATACTGTTGTGGATTTTGAATTATCCGGCTGTTGCATATCTAGGACATACAAGGTATTTTAAATGTTCTTAGTAACAAGTTATGTTAAGCTTTCTCTACTACCTTCTGCTGTGACCTTGGTATTGTATCTCTTGCTTTAGTGATGTATTGGATACATGCGTCTTGTTTGATCTTCATAATGCTGTTAAGTGGTATCTCTAAGGGTGGGCAAAACAATGAACCTGGACAGTCGATTGTGGCAGGCCTGACATCTTAAATTCAATAATTTATTTGCAAAATACATGCGTCAATTGGTCTTTCATACTTACAGTTCATGTGTTGTCTTGATGACTTCTTTTGTTGAGCTATGCTTTTTTAATTTGTAAGGTACTAATGCGAAGGACTTTGAAAACATGGGTTGAACTTGAGTGTGTAAAACTAAAGTACAGACATGAGATCCTCAATAGTGCTTTAGAATTTTCATGATTAGAAGGTTCTAACTACATCTAGAGGATGCTAAAAGATCCTTCAAGCTGCAGGGCCGGCCCCTAAAATTTTAAGGCTTGAAGCAAACTATGGAAAAAAGAGCCTTCACATGCAATCAAAATATAGTTACTTTTACGATGTTCTCAATAATGAAATATATGAAAATTTACAAAGAAATTCACTTTTTAATACAACTCTACTCACTGTCTTCGAAGCAAATTCACCAATTGAGCTTTTATAGTTGAGCTATGGAAAATGGGGTCTCACATACGAGGCAGCTGAAAATTTAGGCATGTGATATTGCCTTTTTATTTTATTTTTCCGTATTTATATGGTTGATTTTTTAACAAAATGGGCCGTATATAATTATCAAATTGGGGGCACGAGGCAAACCTTTCATTTGCCCCCCTCTTGGGCCAGCCCTGCTTCGAGGTCATGTAACTCAGTTCATGTATTTGGTCTGAAACATTATCTTTCAGTTACCATCTAACTGACGTGAGACTTACTAAATAGGTGATTGCATTTGTTGTAGAGTGCTACAGTTGCTGTGTTTTTCTTTTCTGTTTTAAACTTTTTGTTCTGCATATTTTGTTTTTGCACAGTTGCACATATCTTAAAGTGTTCATGAATTTCCTGTCAGTTGAGCTGTGGTGTTGGACTAACAGTTCAGAAAGGGAAATGTGTCGGAATTATTTTATTGATTTAGTCTCCCCTAGAATTTTTACATAGGCATAGTAATTTAAGGTTCATGCACAAGATGTGTCAGATTTATTATATGTATGACCACTGATTGTTTCTTCAGATACACCAGCTCCTCGGTAATGAAGAATGCATTGAATTACGTAGTTGATTATATGTCTGTTACTTTGGCATTATCTTGTGCTACAAATACCTAAAATTTCAAGGGAAAATATGCCTTGAAACCTAATGGCATTTTGGATCAATGTTTTCTGGATTTAGCCCTAGTGATTTCATATCTTCATGTCCAAGATCATTGTACTGATAGAATAGGTTCAAATTTCCACTGAGTGCAATGTTATCTAGTTTATAAGAGAACTTTATTGTATTTTTAGCATCTTCGAAAGATTGTTACTAATTTTCTTTTCACTTTCTCATAATCTTTAGCCGCTCAGAATATCGTCTACTTCTACGATCTGACAATGCGGATAGCCGTCTCACACCTCTTGGGCATGAAATTGGTTTAGTAGATGATAAAAGATGGAAGATATACCAGCAGAAGCAAGCTCGGATAGCGGAGGAGAAAAAACGTTTGAAAACAGTAAAAATTTCAGGTTGACGGATCTTTTTTTCTACAGTTTTCATTTCTAATCATCTTCCCATTTTATTTGGTAATGTTAGTTTATGTTATGAAGTATGCAGGATGGAATATGCACATAACTTGAAATCTTGCATGTGTTTCAATTGCAAAAGCCAAGTTGGGTTTATCCACTGTCTTGTTTTCTCTTGTCTCAGACTCCGCTTCACGTATTTTTTTAAAGTAGCAAACCATCGAACAAACAGCACACATATCTGTGAAAGTTGGTTTGCAACGTCTGTATACAGCAAGGGTGTTGTGGATTGTGAATGTGGGAAAGAAAGAGAAAAGTTCAAGATCATTGAAAAACAAGACTTGTCTCGTTACTGCATTTATTGATAATGATTTTTATTTCATTCAAGATCATTGAAGGTTTAAACTTTTGAAATGATGCAACTTTGTTACCTCCATAGCAAAACCTGGTCTTCTCCAAAAGGAAATTTTTTGACTTTTTCCATTTTCATTCATAGGTATATATGTTCATCATATTTTCCGCATCTTCTGTTTCAACAGGTGGAGATCTGGCTGCGGAAGTTACTTTGATCTCTTCCCAGCCAGTCAAGGACTCGTCAACATTGGATAGCCTTCTTAAGAAGCCACATGTTCAGTATGAAGTTCTGGATAAGCATGGTTTTGGAAACGAGCTTCTATCTAGGGTGGAAAAACAATGTGTGGAGATTGACATCAAGTATGAAGGATTCATTGCTCGCCAGAAAGTCCAACTCCAACAGGTTAACACTTCTTTCTGAATCATTTTGCTTCGGAGCATTTTCTGTGCCCACCTAAAAGGCTAAAACCTATTACTGCTCGTCATCTCAATTTTAGAGGTTTGAATGTCATGTAACATGCGAACAGATACATGCATGCGCGCGCACACACACACACACACAAATCCTGAATAGTCTTAACTTTTTATGGCATTTTCATTTAGGTAGTGTAATGTTTAAAGAGCTGTGGCAGCTTATTTTGAAAGGAAGAGGACAGAAGCTTCTCCTTAAAAAAATATGCCCTCTGCTTATTTTACTAGCAACTTTTATTATCAGTTTACAGTTCACCGAAATCTTCACAGCTTATAAGTAGCTTATAAGTTGGCATGTGCATTTCTGGCTCTTTCAACAGTGAATCTTTTCTGAGCAAGTACTTTCTTCCTGCTGACAGATGGCTCACAAACAACACAAGAGACTACCAGACGACCTTGATTATTATGCCATGACTACACTGTCTCACGAAGCACGGGAGAAATTGTCAAAGGTAGTTTGTGGCTATTTGAACATGCACTTTCACTAGGTGGAAAAATAAAATATGCTGTTTTTATCTTATTTATTTATTCATATTTGATGCAACTATTGATTGATGGAACCATATAATGGCTCTGTTTGGTAGAGTTGTGTTTATAAGCGAAGCTGGCTTATTTTGAAAGCAGTTTATGTTTTTCCCCCAACATTAGCTTCTGTTTTCAAAATAAGCCGTTTTTTAGCACCTTACTGAACACTAAAAAAGTGTTTTGCTTATAAGCACAACAGCTTAATTTTTTTTGTCACAGAGCCAATGATTATTTAACAGGCGGATGGTATTTAAGGAGGCACAAGTAATATTTACTTGGGACTTCTTGCCTTGTGCTAAAGCTGTTCAGCAATAGCGATATGGAATTACTCGTACTATGTTGCAATTTATATCTGTAGCTCCTTGCAACAGGCATTGAGTTTCTTACATCCTTTTTATGAGATGGTACTTTTCTGATTGCTCAGTATATGTATTTTTTACCAGATCCGGCCACAAACCATTGGTCAAGCCAGTAGAGTTGGTGGTGTTAGCCCTGCCGACATTACTGCACTACTTATCATTCTGGAGTCAAATAGGAGAAGAGCTGAGATGAAAATGCACCACCAATCATTTACCCCTGTCGTAGCAGGTGACACGCAAGAGATGACTGAAATTGCAGTCTAAATATTGTTGCCATTGGAGAGACATTTTTGCTTCATTTTATGGTCATCTTTTGCAAAGTTCACGCCACTCAATGTGAATATCATGTAATCGTCTGGTAGGCTCTGGTGCAGGTGTCCTAGGATTAGAGGGGGGGAAATCACAGAAGAGTTGATATATTGTATATTAATTACATATATTGTATATTCTTTGATATTTAATGGGCTTTTTAATTTTTTTTAATACTGATGTTTTTTTTCTTCTCAATATCAGTGTCATATTTGGATTTTTAAAATTCATGTGTATTTTATTTAATGTTTACCCATTGTAGTTTGATATATTTCTTTATTTGAGAAAATCTTCTATTCCTTCTATCCCAGCTAAATTGCATAGAATTTTTCACGATTTTCAAGAAACATGTTTGACCGTTGATATGTTTAACTATACAATAGTGATAAATAAAAACTCAATACTTTAAAAATACTTATTACGACGAATCCAACAATACCACATACTATAATATTCTTATATATATATATGTATATATCTATTAAAATATGTGGTCAAAACTTGACAATGTTGACTGTGAAATAGTAAGTGTGCAACTTATGATGAGACAGAGGGAATATGTAACCGTCTCATTATAGATTATGGTGAGATGAGAGACCAAGATGCAATTTAAAAAAGAATGTTGAGTACTCGTATTTCTGTATCTGGGATGAATTCGTCCCTAGCCCTTAGATCCACCTTGTCCTATAAAACTATGAAGATCTATCTCAGGTAGGCCGGTGCTTTACCGGGCCTGCTCCGATGATCTCGTCATAATGAAGAATTCTTTAGGGTTTTCTCTATGTAAACGTACTTCATACGCATGTCCTATTCCTTGTTATATGGATTTGGTGATTGATGTGACAAGTCACATCACATCAGCTTCCGTCTATTGCTCTCTTTGTCGCTTCTCAACGGGCTTCCTGTCTTGAACTGATTCAAGGCTAATGGGCCGTCGGGACCATACCTTATTAAGTCCCCCAACCCAAGTCCCTGTTATCCCTGTAGACAGGGTTATAGGCTAGGTTAGGTCTCGATTGTTCGCATGAATCTGACCAGCCTTCTATGCCTTGGGCTACCTGGTGCCACGTCTTTCGCGGGAAAACGGTTGTGGTCATTATTTGAAAAGCAGCATCTTTTCTGTACATGTCACTTCATTTTTGGTGTCGTTATGCTACAAGCTTTGATAGCTTCCAGTCTCTCCTCCTGATGTTGCTGTATGGAAAACTGGCTATTTTTTCGCTTCTTCCCAAGATAATTTAAATCATTCGTCGCATCGATTCCTCTACAATGTATGTCTTGGACTTGTAACCATAAGTTTCTTTTCTCTATCACTTTCACCTTGTCTTCCCCAAGTTTCCCTTCCATTTTCTCCCCTCTTCACAAATTCTCTTCTAGCATCCGCCATAGGTGTTGGAAAATATGGTTGATTTCGTCAACTTTTGGGCATAGTTTTGAATAGTACCCGAAATGAACTGGGTTCGGTGGATAACATTTTGGATTCTACGTTGCGAGTAAAATTGGTTACTCGAACACTCAAAACGGATCAAGAGTGAATGAGATATTGATGTCTAAAGATTCACTTTTGGAAGAGGGAAATGTGCGAAAATCACACATGGAAATGCCTTTGTCCCACATGGGGAAAAGATAGAAATTGTGACTTGTATATAAGCTTAGAAGCTTTCTTCCTAGTTCAAATGGGTTTACAAGCTTATGCTGCAACCTTTATGTAAATCGCATGATTTTATACTTCCAATTATTTTGTATTGATTTTAGCATGAAACTATAATACATGATCAATTAATTGAGGTATTCTTTTGATGCATGGTTGTGGCAATTCTTATTTTCGAGAATTAATTGCTTTATTTCCAATATAACTTCCGACAAATTCATCTTATATTTCATGTTTCATTGCTTGAGAAACACCATGGTTCTATACCTTTGCAAAGTACTCAAGTACCTGAAGCTGACATAGATGAGGTACTGATTTTGGAATTTATGAGAGTACTGCAAAGAAGATTGTGTTAGAGCTAGCTGCGAGCTTCATTCTGTGATGAAGACGATTGTAACTACCAATAGTTAGTTGATTCATGCAGTTAGATTAGAGAAGTATAAAGGTAGTTGAATGATAGAAGTTAGATATTTTAGTTATTACGGAATATGAATATTAGTTAGAATATGAATATTCTTGTAATATTACTTGTAATTGTAATTAGGTTATAATTCATTTTCTAGTTTGATTTAGGTCATCTGTACAAGTATATAATGTACCCCAGATAGATGGAAACAACGTATGGCGAGAAGCAGTGGCAGAACGCTAGGAGACGGCGATGCGGTCGGCAGCGGTGGCGTGGTTGGTGATCGGCAGGCGGCTCGGAAGAGTGTAAAATTATTCTTTAGGTTTTTTTCAGGATTTTAGCCTCTAATACCATGAAGAATATTTACGGGGTAATAATGTTGTATTTTGTATTCATACTCTGGGGTACATTATATACTTGTACAGAGTACCTAAATCAGACTAGTAAAAGAATTCTAATCTAATTACAATTACAAGTAATATTACAAGAATATTCACATTCTGTCTAGAATTCATATTCCGTAATACCTATAAACGAAAAAATTCATCATCGCTATAAATTTTAAATGAAGGATACAACATGCACAAATTATAAAATCACTAACATAACCATCCTTTTTCATAATACAGATTACAGAGAGCACCAAATGTAGAATTTCTCAACCCAAAACCGTAAAATCGAAAAATCAAAAGCATAGTCATGTACAAAGGCGAGATCAAAGTTATACAAATATTATTTACCTTGAGAAATTGATAGTTTGATGGGCGCGATGAAAAAGTAGATCGATGGAACGGTTGAGAAGAGTGCATTGATTTTTTTTTTGCCTGGAAAGAATTGTGTTTGCCGTTTTTTATCATTACATGTCAGACTAAGGTTATGTATTTGATGGCTGGATTGGAGAAGAACTCTTAAAATAAAAAGGCACTCAAAATTTTTAATCTAACGTCAGATTGAAGGGTAGAGAAGAACCAATAAAAACTTACCAAGTGACACCTAAAAATGATGAAGACTCTTTGTGCATTAGAGATCCTCTAACATAATAGCTAGAGCTTTATGAATAAAATTAAATAAAGGAAAATTGAATTTACTCAAACCATCACAAAACACACTAATTGTAACTGTGTACAATCTTAAATAATTGATTCAACTTTTTTTTTTATAAAAATAATCAATCATTGCAAGATGTTGGGAAATTGCCCGGCGGCGATTACAATAAGTGGAATTGACATCCAACCTAACCAACTTCTAGCAATAACCAATTTATTGCAATGATATTCAAATTACATGTCAACCAGATTGATTGCCTGTACCATTACATATCAAAGATCAAATAAAAACTGTAGCATCGCCTTCAGGGATATTAACTTTTGCTTCCAGCAAAAATCATGACCATTTGGTGAATAGGAGCGTATCGGCATCAATATCACTATGTCAAATAAGGATCTACAATAGCTGTAACACTACCTGATCTTTATCAAAACACGATCTATATTGTTCAAACTTTGAACACCTTAAAAAATACAGATCGAGAATGGAACTCCTAAAAAAACACAAACGAAATCATGAATACACGATTTGTAAAATCTTATCAGACAAGATACATCGACATGAACGACTAGATTAAATGATCATCATTGACACATCAATCTAATCTATCAGGTCGGAAAAACAATACTAATGTATAGAAACAAATCCATACTTATTCAATAATATAAACAATAAAAGTATACCAATTGAAAAACTATTATTTCTCAACATCCACATGATGAAGAGATAGAGAAAAGAAGATGGGAGAAATAATTTTAGAGGAAGAAGAGGCAACCGTAGGGATTTTACATGACACTATAATATATTCAACTAGTGTTCCTACAAATTCATCT
>JAULKJ010000008.1:9803207-9818566 GCA_032355405.1 Rubia balearica
TATCATCATGTGAAATATTGGTAGACACCTATGTCGGTGTAGTTTCTAACTATTACATTTTAATGTACCATTAATATCCGTAATTAAAGTTATTAATGGTCCAACATGGCCTGAGAAAGTTGACCAAAAAGTGTGCAGCTTGAACTGGGACGGAGAGAGTACAATTTTTGGATATTCGAATTGAATAAACGAATTCTTGTATATGATTTTTGGATTGGTTTTGGATATTAAAACTCAAACCGAAATTTAACCGAATACCGAATTGTAATTAATTAAATAAATATATATAATAATTAAATTTTTAAAAAATAAATAAATTTATAAATAAATTTAAGGTTGAGGACCAATCTTTATATTTAAAAAATTATCCTAAACTCTATAACCTAAGTAAGTTTGGGGTAATAAGTAAATAACACAAGTTAGTCTAATTAATTCATGGAGTGATTGGAGCCTTGAAGAATGTGAAAATGAACTATTTTTCTTTAATTTTAAATGCAATGCTAAAAATTTTATGATTGAATTTGTATTGTACTTGTTGGAATTTTATTTGAAAAACTTTATTTTAATGATGTAGAAATTAGGTTATACTAGATTTTAATGTAATTTTAAATTAAATTATTAGATTATGAGTCCGTCTCTTGAAAGAATGTCTTTCCATAAGTCATGGAAAGACGGGGCTTTAAGTGTAAATTAGAAGAAATGAAAAAAAAATTGGGTTGCATGAATAGGGTTCTAAACTTTATAACTACTACATGTTGCATAATAAATTTTAAATATTGCAACTAAAACCTTTTACCTTTTATTATTCTAATTAAACCCCGTCTTACTATAAGCTTATCGGAAGACGATCTTTCCCAACACTTTACCTTAGATTATATTAATTATTTTTAAACAATTACAATTAATTCGATTTATTCGGGTTGAATTCGGTTAGGATACTTTGGGTTATTCAAGTTATTCGAGTCGAATTTGGTTTGGGGGCTTTTTAGGGGCAAAATCGAATAAACTGAACCGAATAAACCGAAAAAAATTAAATCGAATCGATGCCCACCCCTAGTCTGAGGTTCGACAAGTTTGAAACGCTACCCACGGACCATGGAACTACTACCGATAACTGTAGGTAATTCACAAATGGGGCTTTGATAATGGATTGGGTATTGGTTTAGCGATTATTAAACCTCTCCAGAACAAATTTTTGTTAGGGATATAGCTAAAATCTCTGCACAAAGTCTTCTTTTAAATAAACTAAAATTTAGACCGGATCTTTTAAGCAATTACTGCAAATTTCAAATAGGGTGAAGTTCTTTTTAAAACAAGCTTAAAAAGTGGTGGGTTTTCTTGCAGTTTACAAGATTTGGGGTATGGTTTATATATCAAATTCTGATTTGAAAATTTGTTTTCTTCTCCACGTTTGTTTCCTACCTCCAATTGCCGAAAACCGCGCGTAACTGCCTCCATTCGCCGAAAACCGCCGAATTACGTAAAAAATCAGCAAAAATTGGCAGAAACAGGTGTATTTCGTCATTATCTTCATAATGTAAGTTTAACTACTGTGTTTTTTCTGCATTTCCGCTATCGTTTAACTGCGTGTAATTACTGTGTGTTTTCCCTAATTTTTTTGTTCTTAGTGATGAGTCCTCTTAGATGGCCAGAGAGACTCTCCTTCCAAATCGCGGTCGGATGATATTTCAGGATTTTTTCTTGGTTTTTTTAAATTTCATATGTGTATGATGATATTTTTGATGTATATGTTAGGTTTTAACTCATGTTTTCTCAAATTTTGGATTTTTGTTGTTTCTTTTGTATTTGTTCTGTGTGTTGTGCTCTATTTCGTCAGTTATTTGATGTTTGTGTGTAATTTTTGGCGGTTTTAAATTGTAGTTTTAATGTTCTCCAAGTTTTGTAATCTGATGAGGTTTATTTGTAGAGACTTGAGGTTCGACTTATGAGATTTTGTGACGAGGTTCATATTTAATATACCGAGGTGTGAATTTTTGTAAGTCTTCAATGAGGTTTTCCTTTTATTGTTCGACATTTATGTATGGTTGTTGTTGTTCATGATTTAGTATCCTAGTTTGTTGAGGTTTATGCCAAACTAATTGAGGTTTTCAATCTGAGGTTTATTCTAATGGTTTGAAGGTTGATTTATGTGAATTTAGCATAGAGATGCGATTTATAGTAACTTCTTAATAAGGTTCACCCTATACTGTTTGACATTTATATGTACATGTTGAGGTTTATGCATTGCTTATTGAGGTTTTTCATCTGAGTTTTATTCTAATGATTTGAGGATTGATTTTATGTGAGTTTAGTTTTGAGCTTCATGTCTAATATGTTGAGGTGTGATTTCTTATAATTTTTTTAATGAGATTTACCCTTTATTGTTTGACATTAGTGTGTAGATGTTGAGATTTATGATGAGTTTTATTGAGGGTTTTCATCTGTTTTTCTTTTTTTTTATACTTTTTTACAACACCTTCTGAGGCACCTATTCATGTATGCCGGTGTTCTACACACACTTATACATATTGACACAATGCAAAGCCATAGAGGTAAATTGAATTTACAGTAAACTAGTTTGTCAAATAATGTACAAGTTGATGAGTATGTTCCAGTTGTGCGCTTGCAACCAAAGTGAAAGGCATCTGGCAGAATAAGAAGTTCTAAAGAAATTGTGCGCTCAATGTCAAGAATTATGAAGTATCGGAATCCGCAGAGAATTTCTAAAGATGAAGGTGGTGATTTAGAAGAGTTGTTGAATGCTGCAACAACTTTGGATGTTGTTTGTAAGTTTTTGAGTTTACATTTTTCGGATTTTGTTTTGTTGATGTTATCTTTCATATTTTGTTGATCCTTTTTTTTCCGATACAGGTTCAAATGTTAGTGCTGAGGTTGATATGGTTAATAATGAGGTTTCTGATCCTAAGAATGAAAATTTTCTAACTGCTCGTGTGAAGGATGGTTATGAGGATGGTTAGTATTTCATATTTTATATTTGAGGTTTCAGTTTTTCTTGTGTTGATGTTACCTTTTCTATTTGTTGATATTTTTGTAATGTGTTTTGTTGCAGTTCACTTGTTTATGAGGGTGTTGTGACTCGTAACGAGGTTCAAATGGATGGTTGTGATGTTAGTGTTGCTAGTAATGAGGTTAAGATGTTGCCTCTGATGTTAATGTGACAGTTGTTGATGAGGTTGTTGCATATGTTATTGATGATAAGGATGTTGTTTATGAAAATGATGCAAAGGGCCGTAAGTATTTTATGTTTAGTTTTTAGCCTTTGTTTGTTGATGCTTCATTTTCTAGTTGGTTTATTGTGTTTTTGTTTTTATACTAAGTCGACCGTGATTGGTTTTGAAAATATTGATGCTCTAGTTTTTATGTTTCAGTGCCTGATTCTATTGAGGTACCACCTCATTTTGTTGAAGTATCAGCTGATTCTGCGGAGGTACCTTCTGCTTTTGTAGAGGTATCAGCTTCATCTGTTCCACCAGCTTACTGAGGCAACCATTAGCCACATACCGTGAATTGCAACATGAATACTGCTTTTATTCATGCAACAACAAACAGGAAAGATAGAAAGATCCTATGGTCTTATATCCAACAAATAAATGTCCCTAACAAGCTTTTTATTGGAAACTTTAATGCTCTTACATCAGCAAGTGAATATAAATGACCACACAAATCCAATGTTAAGAGTATTAGAGACATTTCCACTTTTATCAATCTAAACCAATTGACACACATCTTCACTGTAGGAAATACTTTCACATGGTCCAATGGTAGATCTCCACCTACAATTGAAATATTAGATAGAGGGTTAGTAGAGAGTCTCTAGCTACAAAATTTCCCAATTAGCTCAATTCACATCCTTAATAGGCATACATCATATCACAACCCCCTTCTCCTTACAATAGGAAGTACCCTACCCTCTTATCCCAAGCCTTTTAGATTTCTAGATGTTTGGAATACTAGGAACGATTTCTTACAAACAATCCAAACCAAATGGACACAACCAATTCACTGTTTCTAAAAATAAAAAGACTTAAAATAGAATTTTAAAAAATTGAATAAAGAGATTTTCGGAAACATTAATGGCAACATTAAGGCTGCTGAGGAGGCACTAAGACTTCAAGAAATCACATATGAAGCGAACCAGTATAACTATTAGGGGTATTTTGGCCAAAAATAGATTTTAATTCAAGGGTATTTTAGTCATTTCCTTTTTTCTCTTCGTCGGAATTTATACGGTCAACGCCGGAAAGATAACTTTGGGTATATCGGCACAATGTTTCAAAAAGTTAGGGTTAGATTGGCAAATACAATAAAAAGTCAGGGTTATTTTACACTTTCTGAGATTGTAGGGTTATATTCGCACTTTCAGCCTAAAGTCAGGGTTATAAATGTAAATAACCCTAAAATATATATAAAAAAACTAATTTAAAATATAAGTTATGATAAATCCAATAAGATATTGCAAGATAATATTTTTACTTATAAGTAAAAAATATTAATAGTCAAAGTTAGATCCATTTAATTCTAAACAGTCAACTATACTATTTTTGTCTGAATAATGGTTGTATTACTTTTATCCAACAAAACAATTAAATATTACTTTCTATATAATTAAAAACAAATATAACAACAACAAAAACACTAAAACAATACAACTGATAATGTAGATTAAAACGAACAATCATAAAAATATAAACAATACAAAGTTTTGTTTAGATCGATTAATCGTTAGACATAGGGTCATTATGTAAAATAACATAATTTGTAATTGGGATGTGATTTTTTTTAAAAGATGAAAATAATTTGAAGGACTATTAATGGAATTATGTAAAGGTGTTGATAAAAACCCTATTTTCTCTCTCCTTTCTCCATTTTTTCTCATTTCCCCCATTTTACTCTTTTTTCCTTTTGCTTTTTCTCTTCAAGTTCTGTGTGATTCATTCTTATGTTTTTCTTCGATATCTTCACCATCGAGCATAGGATTTTCTCTATTTTGTGATATTTGGTGGCACGCCCCCAATTTTGCAACCCTAGTTTTAATCTTCTCAATTATAGATATGAAATCGATAGAATTTAAAAGTGATTATGTTGTTTTTTTATTAGAATTGTTTTATTGTGATCTGGTTAGATTTTGGTTGTGTTTGATCGGAATTATTGATGTATAGTGTGTTTTTGTTGTTGTTCAAGATGAAACAAAGGGTTTTTCCCCACTTTTTATGCAGATAATCTGCAGTTTAATTTCCAGTGTAAGACATTTTATCGCTGTGGTGATATTTAGTACATTTTAGTTGATGTTTATACATATATATAAATTCTATTGATGTTTACATGTATTTTGTTGATGTTTACATGTGTTCTGTTGAGGTTTATTTTGTTGATATTTCAGTTCTAGTGTCAATCAACTATTAATGATGAAGTTTTAGATTTTCATCATTAATTTGATCTTCTAAGGTTGATTCATACTGATGTTGGATGAACTTCAAGGGATGGGAAATTCCAAGCTTAAAAGGATTGAATTGTTTGATATTAGTGTATTTAGAAAGATATTTGTAGTGTTTGTTATAGTTTTGCATTAAATAATATAATCTTGGTGTTAATTTTTTAAAGTTGAGACTTACATGTATTTTGATGAGTTTATAATATTATATTTGTCAGGTCCGTTTATAAAATAAACAATGTTGAATTTTTTTCATTTTAAAATAAACGTGAAGCTTAAGTTTTCCTGTAGATGTTTTATGTATTTCAAGTTGATGTTTATATGGATTAAGTTGAGGGTCTTTTCGCGCCTAGGGAGGAATTAGAGAAGGTAGGAGGGAGAGTGTTTATTAGGTTTATACTTTTTTCCATATAGATCCCTATAATTTGTACTTTTAAAAAAATCCAAAAATAAAATAATTACAAAAGTTTCCCCATGTCTATTAACCACCTTGTATTATTTATGTTTTAATCCCTAGACTAACTGTTAGTCGGTTTAATAGGAAACTTTCCTTATAAAGAAAGAAAAAAATACGAAAACAAAAACTCCCAACAAATAAATTAAAAACAATCCAAATCAGACTGATACATTGATGACACCATTGTGAGTTACATATTCACTCTTCTATAGATGAGACATTCAAGGTAGGAGACCCAGCTCCAAGGAAAAAACGAAACCAATTTTGCTGAAAAGACAGGAAAACTCTATTCACCATGGGAGGGACTATAAAATATCACAGATCCATACAAGTCCAACAGTTACTCCCTCGCCCGGATGGATGAGCCACCCATCCCAATATATGGCATATAATCAACCTTACGAAATACCACATGTAGAACTAGGGTTCCTAAACGGATGTATTGTACAGAGGTCTCGATATCATCCTTTACCACAACATAATAAATTCTCACTGCACAAAATAATTGTGGATGTATATATACATAAATGAAAAAACATCTTTCCGAAAGAAAAAACATTGTGTACATACTCACCCCGTGACTTATGCAGGAAAATCACCTGCGGATTCGCAAAATACGGGCATCCCCCCACCCCATGACTTAAGTAAGAAAATCACCCGCAGGATGTTCGTAGCTAAGCTTTGGTTTTCTCAGTCTGTTGCTTATTTGATTCCTCAAGACTTAAAGTCAAAGCCAGTTGTGCATCATATTTAGACTGTCACCCCGCTACCAAAGCCTGTGTGGAAGACAGCTCTTCCTTAACAGTATCAAGGTTATGGTAAACTTTTTCAACATGTGCCAAAGTCTTGATCAAAGTCTTGCTTTTCTGCTGCATCTCAGTCACAGTAGACGATATAACCCTTCTCCATTCTCGTTCTTGGTTACGCAACCTATGTAACTCATTTCGCAGGAGGGAAAAAACAACAATCGATTCTTGATAATCACATTCCAATTTAGCAACGCAACCCTCATATGTGTGTTTCCTCTTATCCCATGCCACCGCAAGCTCTTAGCACCGGTTCAACACATCTCTTACGGATCCTCCTACACGACATGTCCACTTCTCCATATGAGGTACAAGGTATAAAATTCTAGTAATCTTATACAGTTTGAAAAGCTTATCTAGGCTATCACGAATTTCCCTAACCAAGTTATCACTAGGATAAGAATGAGACACCTCGGGTTGAACGTCAATAGGTTTCCTGGGAGAGGTGAACTCAATTCTTGAAGAAACTGAATTAGACATTGCTTGACATTTTAGAAGCAATTCAGACCCTATATGTCTAATTCGGAATATCATAGAACGAGCAAAATGCACATTGCTCTCAGATAGTTATGAAAGGTAGGAACCTCAAATGTAAATTCAATCTTAGCAAATGGCGAATATTTATCCTGATCATACAAAACAAGAACTTAAAAAGAAAAAAATATCACAAAGACAAGGAGAAGCAATAAAAGCATATCAGTGGGAGGTCCAAAACAAGAGTTTTGACAACAAAATTTTAGCTAATCCATGAAACAGTTACAATGTTATTCACGAACTTGATCATTCACAGATGAAGCCCTAGAGTTCCCAATATTGGTCTCATCAATAATCAAAAAGTCATCCACAATCAGAAAGTCAGGCTTTCTTGCATCCACAGTACAGGTACGTAATTCCTTTACGTTGAGCATTTGGGAAGCCCTTCCAAGAAATCTAGAAGTGGAAACGAAAAAGCACTATCGTCTACTTTTGCTTAGTACAGTCGTTCAACTTCATTCTGACGCTAGACCAAGCCTCGTTTTATATCTGACTTAAGTGGAAGATTGCGCACCCGACTGGGATTAGAAGCACGTTTTGACTCATAACAAAGAAACCTCCAAAGATCACAGGAAACATCTGCAATCTCATGAATGAATTCACAAAAACCATGGGATTGTAAAACCCGTAACTACAACTAGAGAATAATCACTGTTGGGATACCTTGCATTCTTCAAATGTTCGATCTCACATTTTCGTCGTGAAACCTCTTCCTCGGATATATGGAGACGCTCGCGAACATCTCCTAGTTCGACCTTCATATTACAAAGTTCATGAATAAAAGGCTTCATCTCCTTTCAAAGACTGGATGGAGTAGACGAATCAGCAATAACCTACAAAATCAGGATGAACATCAGCATCCAAAACTCAAGATCATATCTAAAGCATATTATGCGATATCATACCATGGCATAATGGGCAGACATATCGATGGAACCACTCACCTGTCCACTTATCACTAAGAGGGAAGAAATGGTACTAGACTTTTTCGCTACCTTTCCAAATGTATCCGAAAAAGAATCAACACTCGCCTGAGGAAGATTACTTTTTTCTCATCGGTCTTTGCCCGGAGGAACTACTGCTGATCCAATCTTGGACTTAGATGGCAGAATAGTATTCGACGGTATAATAACAAATATCTTAGAAAGGCCTATATCTTCTGGCGAGGAAAAACAAAATTAGGAATCTGCAAGTATAATTTAGATAGAAATTTATACAAGAGGAAGAGTACAAATACCTAGACCAACCGTAACCGATATCAAGCAGACTACCTCTAATCACAGACAAATAAATCTCACCTATATCACATATGGAGAAAGTCAGATGCTTTTATAGGAAAATAGCGGAAGCAGTTCAATTACCAAAGTATCTGATAGCGATAGGTGTCCAAAATGTTGGGACCACAATAGAGTATTCATATCAGAGACACAATACATAAATAGAAACTCGCGAAAGACGTCTCGATATCAAGCAGACATATAGTTTCATGATTATGTCCCCCTAGAGCACAATGTACTTCCCATTCTTAAATTCTCCGCCCTCTGCGGGGATTATGGAATAAGAGAGTTAAGTATGCAGGAAATACAAGGAAGCAAAATACCACGAACAGCGAACCAAGAGGACCAGCTTGAGAGAACCAGTATAAAGAACACAAAGTGATAACTTCGTGTAACACAAAGCGAAGAGTATGAGTTTGTAAAGAGGTAACTTCATGTAACGCAGCAGATCACCCACGAGTTAGAGATTGTGGCCCATGATAGCGAGTAAGTCGGAATACCCAACGTGGGCATGAACAACTGAGAACGTAGGGGAACTAACCCTATTAATGGAAGCCAGAGGTATGAACCCAGGTAAGTAACAACTTTCTAGTATTTAACATCAGACGCTGAATTTATCATCGGAGACTTTCTCCTAGAGACAATTTGGGAGATTTTTGCAGGAACTCTTCTTTTAGCTCAAGATCGGTATTGCTCTAGGGATCCAAACCACATCAATCCCCATTTCTGATTCTCCACTGAATTTTCTTTTGATTAGCTTGGCTCCCCAATAAATCGATTTCCATCCCCATGATCTACTCAGCCTTGTTTATCTTCAAGCAATGAAGAAGCTTTATTTTCCTGACATAAATTTTGTGAACATACTCAAGGGCTGAGAAGACCTGCAAAACATGCTTTTTAGCATGTTCAATAAGTGTGACCTCTAATGGTGTACTCTCTCAGCAAGTTGTTTTCGTTCAGGACCATACATCATCTCGCTGTAATTGCACAAGATAAGCGAGCTAGTGAGATTTAAGATTCATTCTCCAATTGTCAATTTTCTCTGGACATCCATAACTGGAGCCTGGAGGTTTGATCGGTTGAGCCGAAACATTAAAAAAATGCGCTTTCAAGAGTGTAGGTGGGTGGCAATTGGAATCAAACTTGGATTTCAAAGTTGAAAGAAAAATCAAACTATGAAGTGTGCATATTGCACTTATGTACATACTACAGATTAACAGCAAACTAGCATCTATTTTCCTTGCTTAGGTAAGAAATAATGAGCAATAGTAGAAGCCTTCTTCATCAGATTAGCTCGCTTGCGAGGCCGAATCGAAGCATTTATCTCATCCTGAATTTCCAAAGGTAACTGATTTAGGACATCAGGATCAATTTCATCAGCATCATAGCCCCATTCATTTCTTCTTAGTTGTTGCTCAGCACAACTAACTGTGCCACTGCACATTTCATCCGTTTTACTCTGTTCCTTGGCCTCCTCAACAGATTCAGTAACTGCATTATATCATGTAAACCATAAGAGAGCAAGAGGATAACGACTCTAAGGTTCCAAAATCTACAGAATATTTTCAAACCAAAACTTACCCGAGGAAGATGATGCCTTAGCTTCCAGGACAGTATTCACATGTTCTTGCTTTGAAAACATGCATGAGCTGTTGGGCCTTCGGAAGAATTGGAGAATTGAGGGTGTTCCCTGATCAGACAACAAACCCAAAAAAATAATTAAAATGGAGTGTAACTACAGATGAATGCTATCCTACTAATACTGTGAAGTGGCCATACTGATGAAACAGAATCAGTCAAGTGCTACATCTGTACACATTTGGAAAACCAGCACAACGCACAACAGGGCTCGTGTACACACAAACATGCATATTTCAAGTTGCACAAAGATAAAAGAGGATAGCTAAGCGGTATGGTTTAGACCTTTTCTTTTAGAGTGCTTGTCTTCACTTCCTTTGGTGTGGCATGCACTGAAATTTCATTCTGGGGTGAGTTACACTGTTCACTGTGATTACATGTGAAACAAATCTGATTTCCTGCAGACACAGCACATCAACTGTGGCATGCCCCAAGTCTGAAAGAAAATTAGTGTGAAATTGTCCAAGGTTTCAAACGAGGGGTATACCTGAGAATGATGATGTTTCAGTTTCATGACCAAATCCATCTTGATGGGACCTTGAAGTTATCATTCGATCACTCTTGCTAAGGGGGGTTCTTCCTGGAGAAGCACACTAGAATGGACACAAGCTAGATCAGAAAATAATTTTTAAGGCTACATTACAGTTTGTAAAACAAGAAAACACAATTATCCTGGTCAAAATATTGATCACCTTCTGCATCATTCAGACTTTTAACACTGTAAATCTTATCTTCTTACCTCACCACAACCTGAGAATACATTAACCAATTCACTGTTTGATTATTATTTTTGTGTCCTCCTACTTCAATAAAATTTGAATAAGCACACTAATAATGCAATGATAAACTAATCTTGCCCATGCAAGAATCTGAACTGAAAACAAAGTACAAAATTCAATTTAGGGCCTCATCAATTACAATTATATAAGTACGTTTTTCTATATTATATCTCTCTAGCCTCAAATGAACAATAATCAAACTCTCTCCATATATAGCACGCCAGAAAATCAATCCTCCTACAAAATTCTACACAAATTCCTAGAAGCAGAAGAGACCAGAAATATATTCATAAGAAGACCTCCCATTTATAAATTATTAGACAAATACAAGAAACTAATTGCATCCAACATAGTAAAACCAATTAGTCACACACTTGCATTCCATTGTCCTCCGGAGTACATGCTGGAAAGGCATGTGGGCGCTCCTCATCCTCCTTACGCGATTCATTTGGCTTGGGAGAATGCAGTATTATGTGAAATTCATTTCCTGCATTAGCAGAAAAAGAAATTGATTCAGTTACATGAGGATTAAATCAAAATAGAAGAAAACAGTAAGGTAGAGAATATAACCTGAAGGTAACGAGGGCTTGGCAACATCTTGCTCAAATACATCATTTGATCCCTCTATTGAGATGCAATTCTGAGCTTGGCTATGAAAATAATCACTGATTGAGCGTGTTCCCTGCCAAAAGATATGAAAGTACAATTAATGGAAAATTGTCTAAACATGAAGAGTGAAAAAAGAAAGCAAAAGCGATTGTATGTATCAACTCAATCATTTGAGTTGTAAATGTATCATGTCAAAATTTCAAATATTGTCATGTGTATAACTTATTTACTGTGCATCAGCTGAAAGTGTTTGTTCACCATAAAGCCATGCCTCTCTTATAAAGCCAAGAGTTTAATGGAACTCTGAACTTTCAACTGATAGAAAAGTCTGCCAATGCAGCTGACCCGCCAAGGACCCTGGAACTTCTCTTCTTCTATGTGTGCAGGTGTTTTTCTTTTTATCTTTTTTATTGTGGTGGTGGTGGTGATTGGGAAGGGAGTCATCCAGAAGAAAAACAACTGACACGCATATATTAGTGTTACTGATACTCTTTACATGCATGTTCCTCAAACCAGGGGTTAAAAGTTTGTAGGAGATACTTACGGATGGAATAGCAACTATTTTACTGGCTGAAATGGAGAGACCAGTTATTCCCCATCCATCACCAATTCCTAAAAGCTTGTATGACCCAAGATACTCACGAAGGCCAGCTTGAAACAGAGTAATTGCATCTTCTTGAATCTTAGCAGTTCCATACCTCAATGAGCAAGACTTTGATGGAAACTTTTTATGTGAATCAGCAGTATCACTTGACTGTAAAATATGCCCATATAATACAATCAACATGATGATTGGTGCATAATTAGGTTATTCCTTAATTCAAACAGAATCTGAGAGAAAAGAAAAACCTTGTATGCACTAGCATGGAGTGTTAACGTATACGCCATGCGCTTATTTTTCTCCAAATCAGTTTGAAGACGCTCACTTAATTCTTCACTAAGTTGATTCAGCCAATTCTCAACCTGGGGAAAAAAGTATTAAGGCAGAAAAAAGCTAGCAAACACTTAGGCTAAAATAGTGGGACAGAAGAAGTATATATGTTCAAGTCTTCAAGAAAAACAGTTAATCCAAAGACAATGAGAAAGAAGTGCTAAAGGTCGCTCAGGTATGTGCATAGAAGATCTTTGTTGACCTAGTATAATTGTAGAAGATAGCAAATGCTTAGCTAAAATTAGAAGGGAAAAAGAGAAGGGCCAAAAACACTTGTAAAGAAACAATTAAACAGGTATGTTGTACTCAAACTTAAATGGTATCTGCGCTCGATAAAACATGTGGTTCATATAATGAATCCCACATAATGGAATTTAAGCTTTGTTGTTATTGTTGCTGTTTCTATCAATTCACAGAAACTCACTGCAGAAATGGTTTTAAGAGCTCCGCGTCCAGGAAATGTCTTCCCAGCACCATGACTTTTGGGAAGAAGACGATCATCAACCTCTTCACCACTGATTCCCCGTGCAACATTCCATAACCAAGTACTACATGAGTTAATTGAAGCCAAGTCAGTCTATCAAAGAGCTTAATAAAAGAAGACACCACGATGATTCCCTTCTATTTAAGATCAAGTTCTAGACTCAAACCTATTTACATCGCCTATTCTCCAAATGAAACAAGGTTTGCTAATACTAACGCGATAGATCTTTCTAGAGATCTCAAATAAAATCTTTAAAGCAAGAGCAAAAGAAAGTTTCAGGATTACATGTTACACAGATTGTGCATGAACTAAAGACACGGAATAATGAAATTCAGTTAGACAAGATATACAACAGACTTAGAGGTAACCCAAACCCCAGAATAAGTGCAGAATGATCAGCATCAAACTAAAAATTATGGTAAGTTATGAGATTGTGAATGACCCAGTATTTACTCCATAGTGCTCTTGAAGCTTTGCTTCGGGAAACCGCAATAAATCCCCAACAGTTTCCACCCTTAGATCAGTTAGTATAGATGTACCAAGCTTGCCTCCAAGTTGCTTCCTGTACACCAACAAGCACCATTAGTCAACCTTTGAAAAAAAATAAGTTTGTCAACATTAGCTTTGGAAAAAAGGATTCCTTCTGAGCAACGTTGTTATCAAGGCCAAATAGCACCATGAAACAGGCTATGCATATTTTCATCTCAAGTTTACTGCACACGGTTTAAAAAGATAAAAAGAAGAAGAAAAAACTTACATTTTCTTAATTGGTAACTCCTGAAGCAGCTTAGCTACAGATGAAGACGGCACAACTGTTTGCTGAGCAGGTTTATTCATACCACTCACTAGTTTGGCCAGCATCTGCTTAAACCATAGAAATCGGATAAGACTTAAATAGATAACTTCTTCCAGACAGTAATGGAAAAAGGAGTGTGACAATGTCCACCTTATTGTGTGCAATGCCAGCCGAACACGTAAACTGAGTCTCCTGTAAAACTTGCAATCTCAGTTCTGCAACAAGAAATGCTCCACAAGCTAACAACTTGTCACGGCGATCAGCATCAGGCTTGACTAACCATTTTTTCACATTTTCTCCAACATCGGCATCACCCTACAAAAATTCGCAGCTCTGCCAGCTGTTACAGGGGCAAGAAAAAGCAAGTAATGCACGTCTATGTACACTAAAACACCAGAAAAGTTTCTCAATTCAAGAACAGTTTTTACAAAGAGGCATGCTATGACACTCAAATAGAGCCAAAAAAAAATCATAAGTTAAATGTATACATGTAAGAACAACAAAGAAATATTTTTCAAGGAGAAGCCTTCTCAACGCATCATACATCTAGGCTTCAAAGGGATCATAAACTTGAAACAAGGAGAAACAAGTGCGACTTTGCAGTATACTGTATATCTATATAGATATCTTTTAAATGTTCTTCTGCAAACTAGGGAGGAACATACAATCGTGCAATGAGATTATTTGAAAGGAAACTGAAAGTTGAATTAGGTTTCTTAACTATTTCTGGTCATATCAAAGCTCTATCAGCAGCTGAAATTTTAAAAATGGGTACAACCACAACATACACATTTACGCACCGTAACGAGCCCAAGTATGTGCGATTTAAGAGCTTCTTCATTAATCTCTTCCAGAGCCTCAGGAGGAGTGTCAGCCAACATCTTTTCAGCAGCATCAGTGAGGTCGAGATATACTTCATCTATTGAAGCCCGTTCACATCTACCTTTCCTTGAAAGTATCGAGACAACCTAAACATAATTTAAAGACATAAGTAGATGGTAATGGTCCATATAACTCAACAGTTGAAGCAAGCACACATCTTTTCCTTGAAAATATTAAGATAGCATACAACCAATTTAAACAACTATAGCTGGTGGCAGAGGCAAACATTAGAGTAAGTTCAAGTATTTAAACCTCTGAACCAGCATCTCTGTACACAGTCAAGTCAGCTTTACCCCGATTCACGGGAACTTGGACTAGGTTAACTTGTGGGCAGACTTCTTTCGCCTCATCACCCCGCATTGATCTAAGAAATTAACTGACCAAATCATTAATCCAACCTCAATGCTTACATCAACCAATAAAAAAATACAGCAAAAATCGCAACTATAGCCAAACTATAAGTGCATTGCATCCTGACCTTTTTACACCATATTTTCGAGCCTCATAACTAACAGCTATTAATCCCCCGCCTTTCCAAGTGTTGTACTGTACAACAGCAGTTGGTTGTCCCCTTAAGTCTGGCTGCTTACGCTGCTCAACTACAGAGATGAGCAAAACCAGTCAGAGTTCACGGACTCACTGCAAATGACCAAAATGAAAAGGAAAACAGTGGAGCCATTTCTTAACATTCGACTTCTAAGAACAATTAAAAAC